>JAWQEG010002697.1:0-219093 GCA_033782935.1 Petrolisthes cinctipes
AGGCGATGGAAAGAGGGAGGGAAGAGGTGGAGAGGGAGGAGAGGAGAAGAAGAAGAAGGGAGAGACGAGACGAGAGAGGAGATAAAGGAGGGAAGGGTAAGACGAGAAGAGATGAAGGAGGGGAGATGTGGAGGGGAAGAAGAGAGGCGATGAGATGGGGTAGGTTGGGAAGGAGGGAAGAGCAGATGAGAGGAGAGGTACTGAGGAGGGAGGGAGAGAAGAGAAGACAAGGACAGGAGGGAGGGAGGGAGGAAGGGGAGAGGAGGAAGGGAGGAAGAGACTAGAGGAGAAGAGAGGAGGTAGGGAGGGAAGAGAGTAAGAGAGAGAGAGAGGAGGAGGAGGGAAGGGGGAAAGAAAGAGAGGAAGAAAAGGAGAGAGGGAAAGAGAGTAAGAGAGGAAAGGAGGGAGGGAAGAGATGGGGAGAGGAGGAGGGAAAGGGAGAAAGAGAGTAAGAGAGGAAAGGAAGAGGAGGGAGGGAGGGAGGGAGGAAGAGATGGGAGAGATGAGAGGAAGGAAAGGAGGGAGGAGGGAGGGAGGGAAGAGATGGGAGAGAGGAGAGGAAGGAAAGGAGAGGGAGGGACGGAGGGAAGAGATGAGGAGAGGGAGGGAAGAGATGGGGAGAGAAGAGAGAAGGAAAGGAGGGAGGAGGGAGGGAGGAAGAGATGGGGAGAGAGGAGAGGAAGAAAGGAGGGAGGGACGGAGGAAGAGATGAGGAGAGGGAGGGAAGAGATGGGGAGAGAAGAGAGGAAGGAAAGGAGGGAGGAGGGAGGGCGGGACGAGATGGGGAGAGAGGAGAGGAAGGAAAGGGGGAGGGACGGAGGGAAGAGATGAGGAGAGGGAGGGAAGAGATGGGGAGAGAAGAGAGGAAGGAAAGGAGGGAGGAGGGAAGAGAGGAGGGAGGGAGGGAAGAGATGGGGAGAGAGGAGAGGAGGAATGGAGGGAGGGAACGGAGGGAAGAGATGAGAGAGGAGGGAAGAGATGGGAGAGAAGAGAAGGAAGGGGAGGAAGAGTGGGGAGAGAGAGAGGAAAGGAGGGCATACGCGGCGGTAGGCCTAGGTTGGGTGGCCAGCGGCCTGGTGGTACTCCCGCGGCCATCTCTTAGACCTCCTGCAAGTGCCATGACAACGCTCTCCCCTCCATCCCTCCCATCCCTCCCCTCCCTCGCTTCTGCCTCCTACCACATACACACCTATCACTATTCCCTGGCTTTGTGTAGTGTGTGTGTGTGTGTGTGTGTGTGTGTGTTGTGTATGGAGGTGTTGTTGTAGTTGTTGTTAATCTTGTATAGGCCAACCTTAGTTTATGTTTCTTCTTACATGACCCTGACTGGTTAATATCCTTATACTCTCTTCTTCCTCACTTTATGTATGTTCTCTCTCTCCTTAACGTCATCCACCGGCCCACCCTTTCCTATGGTCACTCACTCACTCGATGCTCTCCCTGCCTGCTGTCACTCTCCTTCAGTCCTCGTCACCATCTCTTCCTCTCCTCTCCCACACTTTATACTTCACTCTCCTCCCACACTTTATACTTCTCTTCTCTCCTCTCCTCTTCCACATTACGGTGACTTCTTCTATCACCTCTTCTCTACTCTCCCTCACTCTTTCATCCCCGTTCCCTCACCTAACCCTACTCCCTTTCCTCTTACCCATTCCTCCTCTTCTCCTACCTCATTCTTTCTCTTTCTTCATGCACGTTCTTATTTCCTAATCATCCCCTTCTTATTCCTCCTCAGTCTTTCCTTCTCTTCCCTCGTCCACTTTTCTCTGCTCAACACTCTCACATCTCCTTTCCGGTCTTCCATTCTCCCCTTTTCTTGGACGGTCCAACTCCCCTCCCCCCCTCCTCTCCCTCCTTTACCCGTCTCTCACTACTTTTCCCCTCATCCCTTTCCCCAGGGCGCTCTTTGCCACACACCCTACTCCCTCACACACCTTTCTCTCTCTCTCACATTCCACTCACACATTTCTCTTACACAGTTACGTCCCACTCCCTCACACTCCACCCACACATAATGACACCTGACTTCCTCCCACCTATCGTTTAACAACACTCAATCAACTCCTTCACATTACACTCCCTACTTCTTCATTCCTCTCTTCCACATGTAGATTTCAGTCCTATTTCACTCCTACCTCGCATGTGTATATTACCTTAACCATCAGTAGTATTCCCTTCTTTGCAAAATTATACTCTTTCTTCCTCCTTTTTCCATTACCTTAGTTTTGATCAAGTGTTCTGCCTTTCCTAATATTTACATCGCCCTTCCTTCCCTCATTTTCCTTTCTTCCTTATCCTTCCGTTTTATATCATTCCTTCACTCCATCCTCATCAACCTTCCATCAACCCTCAATCCTCATCCTTCTTTCATCATTTTTACCCACATCCAACGGTACATTTTCCTCCTAGCATTCGTTCTTTAGGCCTTTTTAATTCTTGCAGTCCCCAGTCTTCCAATCCATAGCTATATATCATTCTTCCTTCAATACTTTCTCCTTAACTCCTAACGCCTGTCTTGCTCACGATTGGGGAGAGAGGGAGAGGAAGGTAAAAGAGATGAAGGAAGGAGTGAGAGATTTATGAGAGAATAAAGGGTGAGAGTGAGAGATTGGGGAGAGAGAGTAAAGGGTGAGAGACAGACAGACAGACAGAGAAAGAGTAAAGGGTGAGAATGAAAGATTAAGGAGAGACAGAGAGTACAGGGTGAGAGAGAGACAAACAGACAGAGAGAAAGAGTAAAGGGTGAGAGAGAGAGATTGAGGAGATACAGAGAATAAAGAGAGAGAGAGAGAGAGAGAGAGAGAGAGAGAGAGAGAGAGAGAGAGAGAGGCCTGCCTGTCCGCCGGTCGGCCTAGTGAATTGATTCGTACACAGGGTCTCCGGGTCGGTGTAAACTTCAAAGAGATGAGCGGGGGCGGGGATGGGGCCGGGAAGGGAAGGGGGGGAAAGGCGACGTGGAGGGGTTATAGGAGAGGACCTGTGTGTGGGCTGGTGGAGGCCTAGGGTGGGGGGGGGGCGTCTAGGAAGAAATTAGGGGGGAGGGGACTTGGGAAATTGGGGGAGCTTTTTGGGGACTTGGGGTGGAAGTTGTGGGGAGGAATTGAAAGGTGGGGGCCCGTCTAGGAAGAAATTGGGGGGGGAGGGGGGGACTTGAAGTAGAGGTGGCCTGGGTTAAGGGTTGTGGGAAGAGGACTTGGAGGGGCTAGCTGCTGGGTGGGTGGGGGGGGCAGCTAGGGATTAGGGAGTGGAGGGGGTTAGTCACAGCCCCCCCCCCCCTGCCAGTAAACAGCATGGATCTGCAGGGATAAAGGAGCTATATTGAAGGCAACACGGGACAGTAACAACCAGGGAGAAAGAGAGAAAAGTGAGGAGGAGAACAAATGAAGGAAAATAAAGAAGTGAAGGAAGACTGAGAGAAGATGAGGGTAAAATGTATGTGCAAGAAAGTGAAGAGGAAATGAAGGAGGGTGGGAGAAAGTGAGGAGGATATTAGGGAGATTGTGAGAAGATGGAGGAGGAGATATGGGAGAAGGTGAGGAGAAAGCTATTAAAAAAGAAGATGGGAATAATGAGAGAGATGTTTAAAGGAAAGTGGGGGGCGGAGATAAGAAAGATAAGATAATTGTCATGATTGAAAAGACAAACTGAAGGAATGTGGGAAACACTATATAATATAAAAGGTAGAAAAAGCAAAAATGGTGAAGTGAGAAATGAGGTAAAATGAGAAATGGAATATTGGAGAGAAGTGAAGGCAAGAAAGGTATAATAGAAAGAGGTAGATATGTTAGTGATGAAAGTAAGGAGACATGGTATTAATTCAGTTAGTGGAATCTTTCTGTAGTTGTACTGTATATAAGGTAAAGGAGGAGATTGGTAGTGTGGTAAAGAGAATAGTTGACTAGTTATTGGTGCAGGAAAGGGAGAGAGGGTAAAGATGATAAAATGAGGGGAAGAGAGAGGAATAGCAGAAGGAGGATGTGTGGGCTGTGCCGTAAGATGGAGATGAAGGGGTAAAGCGAGAGGGAGAGGGGAAGAAGTCGAGGAATAATGAAAAGTAGGTGAAGGATGAAGAGGAAAAGAGGTGCAGATGCAAAGGTGGAAGCAGAAAAGAGAAGAAAACGAGTGTGAAGGGAAGGAAGGAAGGAAGGAAGAAAGGGGGGGGGGGAGGAGAGAAGGGAAAGAAATAGAAAGTAGGAAAATGGAAAAGTGAAGAAAACTAGTGAGAGGGGAAGGAAAAGGAAGAAAGGTGGAAAGTGAGGGAAGGGAAGGAGATAAAAAGTAGAAAAAATAGAAAAGTGAAGAAAACTAGTGAGGGGAAAGCGAGGAGAGGAGAGGCACTAATGAGGTCTCACACCTGGACAACTCTCCAGTGAAATTCATTGAGAGCACAGGTGAACTCCACTCTCCCTCCACTCTCCCTCACCTGCCATTACCCTCCACTCTCCCTCCACTCTCCCTCACCTGCCATTACCCTCCACTCTCCCTCACCTGCCATTACCCTCCACTTTCCCTCACCTCGCATTACCCTCCACTCCCTCACCTCGCATTACCCTCCACTCTCCCTCACCTCGCATTACCCTCCACTCTCCCTCACCTTCCATTACCCTCCACTCTCCCTCACCTTCCATTACCCTCCACTCTCCCTCACCAGCCATTACCCTCCACTCTCCCTCACCAGCCATTACCCTCCACTCTCCCTCACCTGCCATTACCCTCCACTCTCCCTCACCTTCCATTACCCTCCACTCTCCCTCACCTCTCATTACCCTCCACTCTCCCTCACCTGCCATTACCCTCCACTCTCCCTCACCTCGCATTACCCTCCACTCTCCCTCACCTCCCATTACCCTCCACTCTCCCTCACCTCCCATTACCCTCCACTCTCCCTCACCTCCCATTACCCTCCATTCTCCCTCACCTCCCATTACCCTCCACTCTCCCTCACCTGCCATTACCCTCCACTCTCCCTCACCTCCCATTACCCTCCACTCTCCCTCACCTGCCATTACCCTCCACTCTCCCTCACCTCGCATTACCCTCCACTCTTCCCTCACCCACCATTCTCCTCCACTCTTCCTTCGCTCTTCACTCTTTGTCAGTTCCTTGTCTAACATTCCTCATCCTTCCCATATCCATTCGCCCTTTCGCTCCTGTACTCTTCTCTTCTCTTCCACGCTTCTTACAATACTATTTCCTAGACTATGTTACAATATATATTCCATTATGACGCTTGCGTACAGATGATTATGTGGATATGAATTTATTCATATAATTTTCCCTCAATTTTCCGGTACAGTCAAGGGTGGGAAGCATTACCCTTATATATATACAAATTATTTTTTAACAACCCGACAGCAATAGTTGTAGGATGACAAAAGGAATAAAGGGCCGGAATAATCTCATTTACAAAATAATACAGGCTTAAAAAACAGTCATATCAAAGTGTGGTGAATAGGAGGAGGAATAACTGGAACGGTATGTTAGCAGAGGGACACAGAGATAGGGACAGGACATGGAGGAGCGACTGGGGCCTCGACAGCAGTGGGGCGCCCTGAGGTGTCATGAGCAAATTGACCTGAAATATATGACGACGCTTCGGAGGGGGAAAGAAATGGGTGGGGCTGCTTTTGATGGTGAGGTGTGAGGTACTGCCGGTGTGCTGCTTCTATAAGGTGTGCTGTGGAAATATGAGGGGAAATGAGGAAGGGAGGGAGATGGGGAAAAGGAAAACGACCGAGTTGAAGGAAGAATGAGTAAGGTTGGAAGAAAGTGAAGAGAAAATGAGGATGGGTGCGAGAAAGTGAAGGGGAATAATAGGGAGGTTGTGAGAAGATAGTGTGAGATGGAGGTTTGAAGTGAGTAGTGTGAGAAGGTGCTAAATTGGTGTGCATGATGTGTCTGAAATTGTCGTGTGTTTTGAGCTTGGGGTTAAACTGAGCTCCGATACTGGAATTATTTGAGGTGTTAGGTACTGGCTTACTGCTTTCGTGTGTTGTGGTGAGGTTTGAGTTGGTGTGAAGGGGTGTGTTGTGGTCTGAGATATGCAGTATGATAATGTGTGAAAGTTTATGGTTTGTGGTGTATGGTGTTGCATTGAGAAGATGTCATAGTGGTGTGTTGTGATGATAGATGGCAAATGTGTTGTTGTGAGTGTTATATGGTTTTCTGATTAATATTAATCATCATGTGTGTTGTGGTGAATAAATCTTGTGCTGTAGAGGTGGTTACATGATTACTAGTAATTTTTGGATGTGTCGGTAATGATTTATTCATCTGATTAATCCTTCTGTTTGTATGTATCATGTGTTAATCTTGATGTACACCATTAATGTTATTATCCTGATACGTTGTGGTATTTTAGCTGCAGTTCTAGTAATGATAGATGTACTGTAATATTATTATATATTGGAGCTAGTTAATTATCTATTTATAATTGATATTTATTTTAGTATAGCGTGTGTTTATATTCATTACTAACGTTTGTGTATTGTATTGCAGGGGTGGCGGGAGGCGTGGGCCCGGGGCCAGACACGTGCGGGGTGATGAAGGAGGGCGGCGACACTGAAAAAGACCCGGGCAGTGCCGCCCTCGCCCACAAGACAGGCGGCACCGACCTGAACCTGGGCCTGGGCGGCCACTTGGGCCCCACCAGGCATATGAGTGGCGGTGGAGGTTTGCCAGGCCTCCAGCCTCTCCACCATCCCTTCCAACTGGCGGCTCTTACTTCACATCAGCACCAGGCCGCCGCTGCTGCTGCTGCCTCAGCTGCTGTTCGGATGTTGTATCCGTCCTTGCTGCCCAACTTTAGTTCCGCTTCGCTGATGGCGTCACTAGCGGCTGCACGTTCCGGCCACCACTTCTTAAACCAACCACCTTCAGGGCCACCCACAGCATTGCCGCCCACTTCTGGCTCTTTGGCTAACTTACACGCTACTCTGGCGGCGTCAGATACAGCCCGTCAGAGAGACATTCTTGCCACCTTGAGCAAGATTACTACCACTTCGTCCAGCACCTACCTACCTCATCATGACTCCCCTGTCAAGCCAGACCCCGCTACCTCAGACTCTGGCCACCGTGCCTCCCCTGCATCCTTCTCTTCCTCTAGTGGAGTAGGTGGGTCACCTTCCCTGGCGCCACTCCTCACTCACCCCAATATGGTTGGTGCAGCGGCAACCACTGGAGGGCTGGGTTCAGAAACGCCTTCACCCACGGCAGGGTCATCACCACCAGGAAGTAACGGAAGAATGGATCCCTATACCAGCACAACACCGACAAGGAAGGCCGCAGCCACCCGTCCTGACAGGGTGTTCACCTGTAAAATCTGCAATCGCAGTTTTGGGTACAAACACGTGTTACAAAATCACGAGCGGACACACACTGGTGAGAAACCCTTTGAGTGTAAAGAGTGCCACAAACGGTTTACACGAGACCATCATCTCAAGACTCATATGAGACTTCACACAGGGGAGAAACCCTACCATTGTACACACTGTGACCGTCAGTTTGTACAAGTAGCCAACCTGCGCCGACACCTTCGAGTCCACACTGGGGAGCGGCCATACTCTTGTGAGATTTGCTCTTCCAGATTCTCGGACTCCAACCAGCTCAAGGCCCACATGCTTATCCACAAGGGCGAAAAGCCTTTCGAGTGTATGCGGTGTTTTGGGCGCTACCGCCGGCGCCATCATCTGATGCATCACAAGTGTCCCTCTGATCCTGAGGGTGATCCCCGCCGCTCAGATCAGCTGCAGTATTCTGAGACTACCTTCCTCGAACCTGACTCTTTCTCCCTCGGCACAGACTCTTTCTCCCTCGGACCTGAAGAGGAGGACGACTATGACTTCCCTGAGGAGGAACTACCACCTCCGGCCACACTTCTGGAGGAGGAGCCTTTGCAGATGGAGAAACGGCGTGAGCGTAAGAGCCGGGACCCACGGCGGGTAATAAACCATCCTGTAGGTGGTCTAGTGGGAGGTGGTGGTGGCCTCCGTGTGTTGGACCCTGCCCACCTCATGCCTGGACACCAGTCCTCCCTACCGGAACAGACAGAACCAGAGGACCTGAGCCTGGGTAGTTCCCGCAGCCGTGATCGCAACTACTCCGGAATGTCTGCAGTGTCTAGTGCGTCGGGGACCCCAGTGAGTGACCTGGACTATACCCGCCCTCTCCACACTACACCCAGGACCACCGCCCAGGACTCGTCAAGATTTTCTCGACACAGCGACGACGAGGAGCCCATGTCGTCGCAGGCGTGAGTAGCGTAGGAAACCCTCCCCCGCCACCTCCACTACCCCGCGGCGACACAACGACTCCGGTGCTGTTAATTACAACCTCACCTGGGCGATCCGCACCCTGCCCCACCCCGGTGCCCTGTGCCGCTCCGCCTCGTCCATGCTGCCTCTTGTTGGAGTTAGAGAATATTTATATATTTGGCAGTTGGGACTGGTGAGGCGCCCAACCCAGCCCACATCAACCCATAACTGCACTATCCAACACCTTGTCCCTCATTTCTAGCTCCTGTCCCAGACATTGCTATCTAGACCCTTCCTTCCATTAATGTCTTGCCCCTTCCCTATCCATGATGTCTTGCCCAACTAGTGTGTAGAGTCAAGCAGTGATGGGCCTCTGCCTTGCCCTTACCATTACCAGCTCCAGCCTGGATAATCTGGGACTCATCTATGTATTTGCTAATGACTTGCCTGGCATGGGGACACTTCACACTCTAGCGGTCACTACACCACACTATACTACAACCTTTTACCCAAACCCACAACCCTCACACACGGTTTATTGCTGGTCTAATCAAGGAACCACTTACTTCATTTACTCTCTTAATATATATATATATATATATATATATATATATATATATATATATATATATATATATATATATATATATATATATATATATATATATATATATATATATATATATATGTACACACACACACACACACAGTGTTTATATCACCCTCATTTCCCTCATTCTTCTTCCTTTCCTTCCACTCAAGGCTTCTTGTCCCTCTGTAAACCACCTCCACTTGCCCGTACTCTGCTTCCACTCAGACCATAGCCTAAGTATGTGACCCCCACCCCACTCTTCTCTCTCATCCCTCCACACATCATTAATCTTGCTTTCTCTGTCGTCCCTTCTCTCCTTAAGCCTCTCCCGGACTCAAATTTGCACGGCTTCCCTCACCCCCTACTACCACCTTCCTACCATCACACAGTGACCGACCGTCCCATCCCCCCCCCCTTCCCCCCACATGCCTCCGTTCCTGCTTCACATTCGCGACTTGAGATCATTATACTAAAACGTTACATGAACGTTATTTTCATCTCCTTACAATAAGATCATATTTTGTTTTATTTTTTTTCGTGTCTTTTTCTTTCCTTTTCCTCTTCTTCCTTTTCCTCTACTGCTCCTTTTCCTCTACTGCCATTCTTCCCTTCCACTCGTTTTTCATGTTGTATGTAACTTTCTCTTTCCCTCCTCCCCCCGCCCCCCCATGTTATGCTCTCCAGGCGGTGTGAGGGAAGGAGGGGGCGCTCTCACTTTACAGCCCCCCGACCCGTCCGTTACCCAAGTAAATTTGCAGTACCATTTGTCCCTTCCCTTCCCTCCACCCCCTGCCGATCCCATGGCCTTGGCGAAATTCCGAAGCTCCTTTCCCGCAAACTTTCCCCGTACCCTCCCTCCCCTCCCTTCTTTCCTCGTCATCCTGGGCCCCTCCCTTGCCCATGTCTTTCTTCTTTCCTTGACCCCCTCCCCCTTCTCCACTTTCTCTACTCTCTTCTTCCCCCACCCCTCTCCACCACCGCCTCTTTCGTCTTGCTATTCCCTCCCTGACTTCCTGCCCCCCTCCTCCCACACTTCTTACACCTCTACTACCATCCATGCTCCACTTCCCTCTCTTGGTCCCAAATTATGTTTTCCTGTGCCTTATTAATTAGTGTTATCCTCACTTATAATTCAATATCACACACACACACACTAAGTTACAATACAGACCTTTCCACTCATTCCTGCACTGCACTGCCTTCCACATTATCCATTTACACACACCACCTACACCCACCACTGCCCCTCGTTTCATACTCGACACGATTAGACGCTTGCCTTACAGCTCACCTTCAATCCATTTCCCCCTCCCACCTTCTCACTGAAGAATCTTTAAATACGAAGACTGACACTATCTGACCAAACCTGATCTGACGTTGACATTGTGTTTTGGTGGGCGGTAATGGTGAGGCATGGCAGTCCAACTTCCTGCTTGCCCTTACTCTGTAATGGTCAAGTCGGAATGACCTTTTCCTTCTTTAGGTGTGAAGTTCCTAGCCTAGGAGAGGGATTCAACCCCCTCCACAACAGGCATATGGGGGACGTGGAGTGTATGAGAGAGAAATGGGTATGTGTGTGTTGATGAACCCATCAACTCCTCATACGATCGCGTCCCCCACCAACATAACATATTCTGTATTGCTCAGGGATGCTTACGTGGTCTTTCACTTTCTTCCCTCCCTCCTCTCCCAGTGCCCTACTCACCGCGGCAGCAGGAGGGACACCCCCGGCCTCTCGTCTCAGGAGTGTGTGCAATATTATGTAAGACTTTACCTTGCTGGGGGTCTCACTCCCGCCTGCGTCCTTCCTGCCTGCTGCTGTTGCTGCTGGGCCGGGTGGGCAGCCTTGTGAGCGGCACACCAGGGCATTGTGCAATAGTGGGCGTGACCTGGGCGGCGGGTGTGTGTCTGTGTGTTTGTGTGGCAGTCCTCTCACTACCCCTCCCCCGGTGCCTGCCAAACTACGACCGGTGTGACTCCCATACTTGCCACCCTGGTATCTGCGTCCTCTGCCGCCACCCTAGCCAACTGTATCAAGAGTTGAATGCTTGGGATGGCAGTGACGTGTTGGCCTACATGGAGGATCAACGGCCTGTACAGAGTTCCTTAAGTGACATGTAGGGGTGAATGCCATGACCACCCAGCAGTGTTGCTAGGACAAAGTGTGTCATGCAGCGCTCCCCTATACCTCGCCCCGTGTCCAGTCATGTATTCAGGGATAACATTGCCTCCAGATGGTTTATAGTGAGCGGGAGCAGATTGTTGTAAGGGTATATTTTTGTTTTATGATTAATTATGATTATTACGAATTTTTTTCTCTGGATAAGGTTAAGTTATATGTGAGAGACGGTGTAACTGTTTAGTGTTAGTACGGGTTGCCTCCCTGGCTGAATGCTTGGGTACATGGTGCTTTGCGGACAGGTTACGGCCAGTTTTAACAACAGCTTTACAAAACACTTAAAATTTTGCCGCCTGACGATTGTTTAATCAGGTCTTTTGTTGGTATCCTTTGGTGTTACTTCTGAATATCATGTTTTAGATTGATTATATCATGCAATTGTTTTCACAAAAAAGATGTACGATTGCGTCCTTTAATTCCAAGTGTGATAATGATCTATTCAAAATCATTTACTTCTCAAAATACCAACAAATGCGACATTGATATTATGAAGCTCCTCTTGTACTACAGTATGTCCCTGATTTGGGCCTTAGTGTCTTGTCCGCTTCACTAACCCTGGCATGATGGCCATGTGGGGCAGGAGGAGGGGGGTTGGCGCTCCCCTCCAGTTTATACAGGGTCTTAATTTAGAAATAATTACGCCCACGATGCCCCACACCCACCACGCCAACCCTCACATCACACCCTTCATGTCTCGTCTACTGTTTTTAGACTCCACTGGTGACTTGAACCTAGCAGCATTAATTTTCTTTCAACATTCTCCAAATTAATATGTGATTTTGTTAAAGGAATGTGACCTTGATTAGTCTTTTGTACCGGGTAATAATAATAATGATAATAATAATAATAGTTATAATAATAATAATATTTCTCGTGTAGTTGGGTAAAAGGTGGCGGATAATGGAATGAGCTCTTGGGCTCCTAATTGTTTTGTCTTGGAGAAGGAGAACATAAGAGGTTCATACATTGCCGCTGTCCATTTCCTTCCAAGTTTCACGAATAGATATTGTGATGTGAGGTGTGGCGAGGAGGGTGTGTATCGTATAGTTATGTAACGCAGCCTGCCTGTCTCTCTCTGTACAACTCAGGACCTTGTGTGTGTGTGTGTGTGTGTGTGTGTGTGTGTGTGTGTGTGTGTGTGTGTGTGTGTGTGTGTGTGTGTGTGAACGTCGCTGCCAAATGAATAACGCTCAATCATACTATATCACTTTTTCAGCTTTCTTTACAACATACATTCTGAAATTTGCAGCACTGATTGAAGTTGTGAATAGTTGCAGTTCTATAAGAAGGGTAATGTTGCCATACATCAATACATAAAAATAGTAACTTCGCAGAACAGTATAGTATCAGTCAAAACAAGTTTAAAATGTAGATGAAATTTATCACCCTTGGAGTAAAATAATGGAAAAAATAAAATGCGTTCTCTAAAGTAGAGATGAGAAGGACTATAGAATGAGTGAAGAGAATTGTTGCAGGCTGCGGTTGTTTGTACATAAAGTTCTTTCCTCTGTCCATTGAGGATTGACCCTGTTGATAAAACCAGTTCCTCTTTATATTGAAGCTCCAGTACCTTTATAATCGATGTTCCTGTGTTGTTCTCGACAGTTAAGGTTAGGATGGGCGTGGGTGAGTGTGGGTGTGGGCGTGCTGCTCCATCCCATGTATGAACTCTACCCACCCCCACCCGGTGTCATCAGGACGTGTGTGCGTGTGTGTCAGTGTGGGTGTGTGTGTGGGTGGGTGGGTGGGTGGGTGTCAGGGCCCTACCTTCAGCACTGAGACCCAGGCGCTTAATTACTGTTACTCCCAACTGGTGGTGAAGGCAGGCCCTCACACCCCCCCACCCCCACCGCCCCCTCCCTCCTGCAGAAGTCCTGGATCCGTTGTATGGCTTCAGGCAAGTCAACCACAGCTTCTCGACTCAAGGCGTTGAATAATATATTATTTTTATAAATTCGAGGGGCTGTGGTCGCCTATCCCTGAAGTTTTCCATCTTTTTCTCACTCTGCTCTCTCACTTTCTTAGACACTCTTGCACTGCCTTTGTACACACACTATTTACACTCTTGCTCCCATAATACATTTGATATTAACTAAACTTATGTATTGTACACTTCCCTTCACAGTCCAATACATAATACAAAGCTGTATATTTCTCTCTCACACACACACACACACACACACACACACACACACACACACACACACACACACACACACACACACACACACACACACACACACACACACACAACGCATTCATATCCACTCGTGCTAGCATTTATACCTCGTCCATAATTATATCATACAAACAGTTCCTATATATATCCAGCCACTTGCCATCAGTCACAACAAGCAGGCAGGACAAGGCAACACTTACTTTCTCTTCCCTTTAACTCTACTATACTGTTGTCACCCCAGTTATTTTGGTTTCTTTAATTAAGGGGACAGTGATGTAGTTAGAAAATTGGAGTTGAATGAGTCCTTCAAATATTGCCACGAAACGTCACCTACAGTAGAGGAGCTTGTTTCGTAGCATAGTCGGGAGGAATCAGAATCTTTTAATTTTCTTACACACGATCACGAAGGCCTTAGCATAGTCTCAGGTTTTGTACTATATTGGCTTAATGTAAACAAGTAATCCTGTGTGATGACGTTAAACTGTTGTGGTTCACTTTGATTGGTATAAGAGTCTAATGTTCAGTGCAAGATGAGTTTACATTTTACATTGGACCCTTTTGCTTGATTAAATTCCTTTGTAAATATGGTAATGTACTTGTAAAAATTATAATGGTGAGTTAATTTGTACGTCGTATAGTCCGAGACACAAATAATTATAATCTTCCCTGATTCTGGTGAAATGTTCGTGGAAATGTCATGCCTTTCATCTCTATTATACACGTGAGTCTAATAAGTAGCCATGTGGACCTTATGTATCCAAGCTTAAATGAGAAGGATAATGCTAGTGAAGTTGGTCCTATACTTATTCCTCTAATCTGCCAAGAACACAGACGGCCTTAGGATATATAGGTGGCCTGTGTTATGTCGCAGTGTGAAGCATCAGTCTACCCTCCAATACACCGACAGACAACATTTTACCCTCTTAAGAGACCCTGTGATGTAGTCAGTAAATTGGATCTAAGCGAGTCCTTCAAATACTGCCACGAAACACCACCTGTATAGAAGGAGCTTGTTTCGTGGCATGGTCAGGAGGAATCAAAAGCCTCCAATTTTCATACACAATCACTGGGTTCTTAAATTACAGGATCAGATAACAGGGAAGTTACAGTAGTTGTGTCACGGATTGTACATTTCACTACAGGTATTTCGTTACTGTCTCTTGCCTTTATTACTAATTTTGTTATTTTCGAGGACATAATTATACATGTTCTCTGATATGTCATTACGCACTCTCTTTCACCCACTCAGATATCATTCTCTATCGCCTATAATTATCCCAGTCGTTTATTCCCTCCTTATTCACATTCCTCACAGTCTCCTTCCTCCCTTCCATTCCACTAATCCTTTTGCACTCCTCTCTTCACTTCTATATACTCCCTTCCTTCTCCTTCATTTCAGTCCCTGTCCTCTCTTCTTCTTTTTCTTTTCCTTCATCTTCTTCCACCTTTCCGTTCTTTTCACCTTGTCCTCCAAAGCTCACACATCATCAGTAATGTACAGTCCACAGATTTTCACCATATAGTTGGTAACAGGATGTGTGTCCTTCCATATGTGTTTTTAAGAAGTAATGTAATTCCTCCGTGATAATCCAGAATACTTTTTTGATGATACGAATTTTAAAAGAAAATCAAAGTTTGTAATGTATAATCGATAATATGATTTTATAATATAATAATGTAGTTGACCTCGTTTACCTCGCATATAGAATGTATGAGTGATGATGATGATTCAGATAGTAGAGAGTGTGTTTAATTAAGGTGACATCAGGGATTAAACAGTGGGTTAAGCATGCCCGGTAATGTGTGTGTATTATGCTGAGCTGTACTGTTCTCTTGTTATCGTATCTATCTCTTGTGGTGTGTCTTTGTCGTGTGTGTGTGTGGATGGAGGTAATGGTGGCCTGTGTGTCCCTATTCCAGATGGTTTGTGACGTTACCAAATGTGCCACACTTAGCTCAGTTGGTGCGTGACGAAGCCAGATGTTTTGTAATGCTACTAGATGTGTGTTACGCTAAGGCCGTCAAAATGCTTGTTTGTGACACGAGGCTCGGCTCTTGTGTAACCCAGCCTAATGATGTGTGACAACAGTAAGTATAGGGATGTGACGGTCAGCCAGCCAGCCAGCCAGCCACCTCCATGTTTCATCACACTGCACAGCAAGTCAGGTCAGACCAACAAAGTCATGAGCTGTATACAATGCCTAAGCTTTATATTATAGAAAAGGTGTAATATGTATGTTGCCTTAGCATATATTTTATACTGTTACAATATTCCTATATTAATTTTATCATCTGATGTTTGATGACGATGTTTTTTCATTTCATCTTGGTAATCAGTTTGCATTAATTTTTGACAAGTTCTCATCGTAATTTATGTCCAGCTTATATATAGAATCATTCCCTACTGGTATATATACCTTAAGCAACCCGTGGTGATACGTGTGTGTGTGTGTGTTTGAGAGCCTCTGAATATGTATTGGACGAGTCGGAATTGAAACTCCTTATTTCCTGCGTTTGATCAATAAGGAAATTCATGCTATTGATTTTCCCCTGCATCCACTTAGGCCACACGTAGGCCTCGTGCGCGTCGGTGGCAGAGACCGTCCGCGTCACCCCCCCCCCCCCCCCCTCTCACACACACTGAAAAGAGAAACATGCCTTTAAAAAGCAATATTTTAGTATTTCAGATACTTATAATATTTCAGTGCAAGGAACGTTATTAGTTTCCCTGCATAGAAGAATTTTGCGTATTACAAAATGTTAATGCAGTTTTGTTAAGCCGCAAGTCAACACAAGTGCCGAGCGCGCGTACACACACACACACACACACACTCACACACTCACACACACACAACCCTGAAACTTCCCCTCTCGATCAGCTGACTCACTCCCGCAGTGTGCGAACACGTCTCATTCGAATAAGCATAGAAAGTTTTAGAGATGAACCTGCTGCAATTGATAAAGCTCCAGTTATGTAAATCTGACAGAACTGTCCACCTTCTCAAAGATTAAACGTTAAACAATTCAGAGTGATCATGACGTGGGTAAAGTTGAGTGGAGATACTGTACTGCCAACCTGTGCTGGGTGTCGAACGTGTTAACTGCAGTTGGAGTAAAATTGCGAGAAGAGATGCGCGGCCCGACTTGGAGGGTTGTGTTGGGAAAGGGAGAGGGAGAGAGTGAGGGAGAGGGGAGGGGAGGGAAGGGAAGGTATGAAAGAAGGAAGAGAGGACGGAGGAAAAAAAATATAGGATTGAGGGAAGGGAGATGGGACAGGGGGAAGCAAACGGAGATTCAGAGAAGGAAAAGAGGACTAGAGGAGAGAATGATCATTGGAGAAAAGCAAAGGAAAGAGGGAAAGAAATTAAGGAGGTTTGAGTGAAGGATAGAGAACAGAGGAAGAGAGAAAAGAGGGATAGAGGATCAAGGGATGAAGAGAGTAAAGAAGTAGGGGAGATAAGAGAAGAGATGTAGGGGAGGTAAGAATGGAGCAAAGAAGTGGGGGAGGAAAGAGGGAGAATGAAAGGAAGAATGGTTCAAAGAAGTGGGGGAGGAAAGAGGGATAATGAAAGGAAGAAGGGAGCAAAGAGAATGGAGGAAGAAAAGGGGAGGGTGAAAGGAAAAAGAGAATGAGGAGGGTGAAAGGAAGAAGGGAGCAAAGAGAATAGAGGAAGAAAAAGGGAGGGTGAAAGGAAGAAGAGAATGAGGAGGGTGAAAGGAAGGGAGCAAAGAGAATGGAGGAAGAAAAAGGGAGGGTGAAAGGAAGAAGAGAATGAGGGAGCGTGAAAGGAAGAAGGGAGCAAAGAGAATAGAGGAGGAATGAGGGAGGGTGGAGAGAGGAAAGGAGGGTGGGTGGGTGGAGGGAAGAAGGGAGGGAGATGAAAATGAAAGCGGAACACCCCAGCCTCTGCACCCTGCCGTTTCCGCAAGGCCTCCCTCAGAATACTTGTTTTTTTTTTTTCTTCTTTATTTTTCGAGGGAGGAACCTTTGTGTTTGTGTCCCCCGTGTTGCTGGTGCTGCCTGTGTGTGTGTGTGTGTGTGTGTGTGTGTGTGTGTGTGTGTGTGTGTGTGTGATGATACTTCACCTCCCCAGAAAACAAATATCCTCGTCCCTTTTTTTGTTTTAATTGTTAATTATTATTCCATATGTGCACCTGAACGTTCGCTTACTCCCTCCCCGTCGTTCGCTTACTCTTCCCCGTCGTTCGCTTACTCCTCCATGTACGTTCGATTACTCCTCCCCATCGTTCACTTACTCCTCCCTGTACGTTCGCTTACTCCACTCTCATTCTGTTTAATTGGCACTCCACTTATGCTACACGTTCACTTACTCCTTCATTTGTTCATTTACTAATCCCATTCCTCTTCACATATTACTATACTTACATGTTCTCTTACTCCCTTCCCCCTTCTGTCATTCATGTATGTTCGTTTCTTCAGTACTGTAACGCATTCCTCCTCAACTGTTTTGTACTCTTAACTCATTCAGCCTCTGTTATACTGTCCACGTGTTTATACCATTCACTGTCACCAACTTTTACTGTATACCGTACGTTCACTTGCTCCCTTTCCCACCTTGCTCCCTGACCCTCTGTAACCCCCAAACCCGTGCACTTCACTCTAATTTTTCAGCTAACCCCCCACCCCTTTCTACGAGGCGAGGCAGGGTGGCTGGGACGAGAGGCGACAAAAACACCCCATAAACCTTGTCTCCCAACACACCGAGTAAAGAGTTAAGACATTAGCAGTAAAATGCGGTGGTGCGGTCAGCTGCATAGTGAGCCGCCGACCTTTTACTCTCTCTTTCTTTTTCACACACCCTTGACTTGTATCCTTATCGCCCTTTTAATTCTCTGTGGATGGTGGATATAAATAAGACAATACGTATTTCGCTATCTCAACCATTATACAGTTTCATTTCTTGGCACTACAGTATGTCTCATGTTCAAACTAACAGGATACTTTTTTTTTTTTCCTCGTAAACAGGAAAGGTGGACCGTACGGCTTTTTTTACAGAAACTGGTCCTTCCAGCTTTCCTGGGAAACACCAGTCTAATTGAATGTAGGGATAACTTGTCGGGATTATAACTGATAAAACATGAGTTTTGACACATATTGGTTGCTGACGGTATCACAAGCAAACTACAAATTATAAAAGAATGAGCAGGTTGAGAGTACAAGTGAGGAGGCCGAGTGAGGAACTGCAGTGTGTGGTCTCAACCCTACCATAACAATAAAGAGTTAGGACATAAACCATAAACTTATATTGCCGCCGCCACCACACCAGCCTAAACCCCGGTACTCTTTTTTGCGTGGAGGCTGTGAGAAGTGCATTGTGCCCACCAGCCCTTCCTGCCCTGGATTCCTTATTACCCCGTCCCCTCACCTTGTCCTTCCTTCCTTCCTTCCTTTCTGAACTCTACCTGTCACTTTCCTTAGTTTTGTCGTCCTCCTTTCTAACTTATCCTATCCTTACTTTTACTGCTGTACTTAGTTTTCTTGACTTTCTTACTCAGACATGTGATTATTATGATTATACAGATAAATGATAAATATTCTATATAAATTTATATTGTGAAAATGTAAAACTGCTTTTTGTAAGTGAGCGTAAGATATGGAACCATAGTGGAATTAATATCTTATGTAATGTTTTCCAAGGAAGGTCCTATTCAGCATGTCAGTGTGAGTGCTTCATCACTCACACTGACACTTCTCTAACCCTGCTTTCCTTCTCGCCTTGCCTCGGCTCAGTGGTTTAGGTCGAAAATCCCAGCGGGCGAGGGTCGGTTTACTGTCTACACGGGAGTACCATCTCCAAAGCTGCCTAAACAAAGGCTCAGCACCCCCCTGACAACCGATTGTCATTTGTCTTTCTCACTGCAGTCGCGAATATTCTCACTTATACCTGGTCGCTTCCCCTATAACGAATGGTCCGCTATATTGGCCGCTTTGTCCCGTCTCTACATTTTCAGGGACGCCATCCATTATCATTGTATTTCTGCTGACTAATCGTGAACCTGAAATATATGGACATATTTTGTAAGATTCGTTCGTCCATGGAGTCAAAGGTAAGAGAAGAATCCTCCACCACCCCTGCCTTTCTGCCTTCACCAGTCGTTTTTCCCGTCGGTCGCCACAGGCCGGACATTATCGCTAATTATGTCGAGGAATTCTTATCGTCCCCCCGGTTTCGAACTTTGCCCTCTGGTGCATTGTTTAATTTTGGCTAATATAATTGACTTGAGGGGACGGTTTCACATGTTTGCGTTGGAATTTAGTACCCTACCTACAGTACTGTTATGCACACCCAGTCGAACGATATAGAGGCACATTTAGAGTCGGGTCTTGGCTTGTCCCGGCAATCTGTAAAATCAGCTCCAGCTACGGTATGACAGGGTGGAGGGAAGGTCAGGTGGTAGCCAACTCGTATCCTCGGGGATTCCGGTCTTTTTGGTACCTTAATTTACGTGACTAAGTGTAATATCACCTGGTGGATGTCGCTTAGATCAGTAATTAAGTAATGTGAAAAGAGAGTAATGAATATGGTGGATAATATCATAAATGTTGTGCATAGGTCTAATTGTTTTTTACTTTGAAAATATTTATTAAGAGTTGAAATAGTGTTGTCAAGAGCACAGAAATATAGCACAATGGGATGTAGGAAGGCGGTACAAAATAGGCCTATGTGAGTAGATTGAAGAGCAGGAGCGCCTGGCAACATGAGAAGCATGCGAATTCCCCCTCCCCACCCCCAGGCTTCCGTGTGCGGCCAGTAACGACGCTAAAATCGGCAAGCAGCGTCCGTTAGACCCCCTCCCAGCAAACCGCCGTCACCAGTAATTGTATATTGTGTTGTGGGCTCCCCGGCGACCCCACCCATGTTCCTCCTGTTCGGGGTAAACAACACAGAGTAATGTTATCTCAAGGTAATTAGCGACCCCACCGTCTGAGACCGCCAAGCTCTAGGGGAAAATTTGCTGGTGCATGCCCAGTGGTCGTCGCTTGGGTATTTCAGGGCAAAGTAATCCCTTAATTGTTGGTAATGTTAACAAACGTAAGAGTAATAATATAGCTAAATGTATCCTCATCACTTAACGTTACTTTTGTGTTTTTATTCTCTGTATAATTGCCGGAAGTCCACCGTGTGCTAATTTCGTTTGAAAGGTCCAGATGTTCGTTTACGTGAAGGATATGTTTAGATTTATGACTGAAATATTCTTGGTTTAACAGTTGACAAAAAGCTTGCTCAATCGTCAACTGAATGTTACCAAGTTATTCACGGTCACACAAGCCAAATCGTTCATGGACAGTGCGTGAAATATAGGTTGAAGCTACATTAAAAGTACTGTATGAAAGAGAAGTTACATCTTATAGTTACCGGTGCCGGGGTACTCATGTTCTGTTATCCCTTAACTATGCTTTCCCTTTATCAAATATGCAGTATATATGGTCACTTCAATTTGACCGCTTACTAAGCTTAATGTACATTAGAAACAGAGATAGTTGAAATGTATGCGACTGAATGGCAAGCATAGCATGGGAGAGGGTGGATAATGAAGCGGAGATGGGAAGACAAGTGGGGTTTGCGGGAGGAGAAAAGTCGAGGTGTTCCCATGACGTATGTGTAATGAGGGTGGGAGTGTTTACCCCTCCTTTGCCCCCGCCTTGACCCTCTGCGCTCATCACCAGTGACGTATCTTGTTCTTAC
Source organism: Petrolisthes cinctipes (assembly GCA_033782935.1). Lineage (NCBI taxonomy): Eukaryota > Metazoa > Arthropoda > Malacostraca > Decapoda > Porcellanidae > Petrolisthes > Petrolisthes cinctipes. The sequence goes on from JAWQEG010002697.1 coordinate 20,912, forward strand.
AAAAACTTGCATTCCAAAAAGATAAAACTAATGCTTGTTTCTTTACTAGTCTGTTCCTTGCCTTGCATATCTGTCCGGAATTTCTGACGGGACCAGCGAAGATTTTCGAAGAGTTCAGTTTGGGCTAAAGCTGTGCAGTTATTGTTTTGTTCATGTTCAAAGCATGTAACTAAATGAGTACTGTAATTGTTAGTGGCTGGGTAACTTGATATAGCTACGGTACATTTATTGAAGTGACTTAAGTACGTAATGGAGCATAGGTGCCTTAAATTAGTAGTAAAAAAGTTCCACCTTTCTCAGTTCAAGTATTACTTACCCATCTTTTGACATTACAGGGTACGTTCAGCATTTTCCGAGGCTATTTGGTTTTTATTACCTTTTTTTTTAACGGGGGGGGGGGGGCTGATTTTGTTGGTCGGATTCCCTTCCTAGAGCCATATACTGTTATTTTATATTGTATTCCTATACATTGTTAATTTTTACTATTTTAAACTGTTATTTTCATGGTAACTAAGGAGTACACGGTCATGTTGCCTGTTACCAAAACAGCACTTCCCTACGAGGAAAGGCACTGCCCCCCTCCCCCTCTCTAGCTCTGGTTGCTCCAGTTATTACCGTATACAGTAGGTCTTTTGAATGAGTTTTATAACCTCCGGAAGTCTTCAGTCAGAATCACGTGCACACTTACGTACGTACATAAATATGAATGTACTTAAATGTAATTCGCACGGTATTAAATGTCATAAACTTAGCATTTATTTTCGTACGTTGGCAATTCCACCCAGTTCCCTTGGTCATCTTAAAGCAAAGCCTGTGTCTACCCGGGAATGTTTTTACTAGAAAACTGCCGGAATGTGTCAGACACTTGGACTGCAATTAGCATAATCAAGTTGTAAATTTATACAAAGAAAAACCTGTAAATATTCCTTTAACGAGACTTTATTATTTAACACCCAACGTTTTTCTCGAGTAATGCAATATTACATAGAGCCTTGTTGCTACAAATATTAAATTTAAAAAATCGGTATTATTTCTTCAAAACATTTTCATAGCTGCCTTAAACCAAACTGATATATCATTTTGTAATACAAGTACTGTACTGTAATTTTCCCCAAAAAATGCGACTTTTTTTTTTTTAGGAATCTTGTAATGTTGAAAGAAAAAACATTGGACATACATACATTGTGAAGATAGTAGTGACTTCATAAAGTGTAGGCTTTGATGAACAGCTCATGACTTCTGGTTAAAAATTTAACAAATCGATGTAGGCTATTTTTTTGTATGCATACAAAAGTCTGATTATGACAGCAATGACAGTTTGCTTTATTCAGTGATGTTTGAGTGATGAATGAACATCAATATGAAATGTGTAGAGCATGTAATTATGCTTTTCCAATATGCCAGAGTTTATTACTACATGAACTGGGCTTAAAAAAATATTTATAATACTGTACTAGGGTACGTACTCTAATGATATGTACATGACTCCCAGAAGTGTCTCTCCTTCCCAGAATTGTACAAATGAATGTTTTGTACTTCAACACTTAAAGAGGTGATATCTCAGACGCATTGATAGTACAGTACTCTCATTATCTTATCTCAGGATCAAACTTAAGTACAAATATCATGACAATTTATATAAAGGCTACCAGTGTAAGACCCACCCCAGCATAAACTACTTTGACTGATGGGTGTAGAATCAAAGCCAGGTTCAGGATTATTATTATAAACACTTTAGTAAAGGTAATATCTCTTATTAGTGTACCAAGTGCTCAGCCTGGTGTGAACTCTCATTCAGTTGTCAATAATTTGGTTCAAACATTAGTAGTACTGTATGTTCTCTGTTGAAAATAATATAACCAGTGATTTGCCAAGTGCTGGATGGGCAGTGGTAACCTCAGTCAGTACAAACTAAGCAAGACTCATGGTCACAGTTTTCCTACTTGACATAATGTAGCTGTGACAATCCTTTCAGCAGTATCTGTGCCAAACTAGGTAGATGGTGGATTTATTTTGATTTACAGAGCATGATCTTTAATTTGCTTAACATTCCATTAAAATGTCTATATTATTTGAAATGGCATCAGTGAATAGTTTAAATGACATGGAAATATGAATGAATGTTACCTAATGTCAGTGGTGCTCAAAGAGAGTTCATTGTAAACCACAAATTAGGATTTTGCACTGATGACTGTATCATTGTTAATAGAGATGGAAAGAGACTCATAGTAATTGATGAATGGTAACAAGGAACTTTTGTATATAACTAGGGATATGTGCATAGTTATGGTGCTAGACTTCCTGGAGTTGAAGCAAGGTGATATTAACAAACCGATAAAGTTAACAATGAGAAAAGTACATTTTAGGTCATGGCAGTGATTTGTACATTAAAATTATTGAAAATTTTCACTAATTCCATCTTTTACTTGTTTTTTGGTCTGCCACGCTTTGACTAAGTGTAGGCGCTTGGCCTAGGACCATAGCTATGCCCATTTACCTAGTTACAAATTAAGTTACATTACTCTGAAAAGGTCCAACAGAAATGGATGATACTGATCCTAAAGTTCTTCATGCAAAATATGAGGAAATACCAAAAAGTGCAACCTTCCCAATGGATCCTTTACAAAAAAAAAAAAAAAAGAAATACTCTGTACTTGGCCCTCTGGGACTCGCTTATAATTTAATGTACTGTCAAGTCCTCATATGATTGATGTTATTATCTTCCTCAAAACTAATAACAATGAATTGCAAATAAGACTTTAAAATGCTCCTCATGTAGTGGGTACCAGTTTTACAGAATTGAGTGGTAGAAAGTTATTCTGAGCCAGATATAACGGTAGAATTATGTACAAAGGTGCTCTGAAATCTTACAGTAACAAATGAACTTTGTACGATGTGTTAGCTGTTAGGTCATTGTGTCTCACCATGTTGTATAAAGTTTGATATACAGTACCTCTGATGGTATTTGAAAAGTTGTATTATGACAAATTTCCCATTATCACATTTGGAAAAAATAACTTTTATGTATGCAATATGCTATCTGTGTTACTATATTTTGACACAGCATTCACAGTTACTATCTGCAGTAGTATGTTTTACATAGTAACACCTTGAGTAAAACACCAATTTGTTGAGGGCATTTTCTGACTTTAAAATTATTTAAAAAATTCTAGTGTTGCTATCAATATATTCGAGGCTGAGTTTTAATATATATGTACTAACTACGTAGTTCAGTGAGAATAATCAGAAGTTGCTTGATTAATGTCTGAAGACATTTTCTTTTTTCTGTAAATGTGTCTTGAAATTTTGCCATGAATCAAGCATTTAATATTATTAAAATTCCAAGTACTGTACTGCTATTACAGTTAATTCTTTTAATGATACAGTACTAACTTATTTTTCTGTGCAGTATTAGGCAATTAATAATGTACTTATGGTGCATTAACTGTGCCAGACAAATTTGGTTTGTTACTTTTATTAATTTTACATAATGAATTAGTATCCTTCACATTCTTAATACTATGTAATGTTCAGAGTCTTGAAATAGTATATACTGTATAAAAATAAATCAAAACCATGGGATTTAAGAAAATTAAAAAATTATGGAACAACCGAGATGCATGAGAATCCGCTAGAAATTGGTTGCTGACTTTATGATGTGCTCTAAAAATGTAGAATAAACACTCCTGGTCTGTGATCCTGAGTGTAGAAACTCCTTATGCTGAACCAGAACTGGTTCTGCTTGAAGGATCTAAATACTTCAGGGGTAATAGAACAACAATGTACTTAAAAGTATTGAGTCTCCTACTCTTTGTCATTTGTAATCTAGAGGTACAGTATGTGAGAACTTAATATTAACTTGATTCTCTTTTGAATGTTAAATTCAAGTAACTCCTGTATCTCATGATCATTATAACAAGATACTGTATTTATTATAAAATATTCCATGATGAATTCATGCTGGTTAGGAAAGCAATAAGTATGGTAAATTGGTTTTATCAAAAATAGCATTCAATTGTACCAGTAAATCTGTAAGTTTCAAAATCCAGTGAAATATGAATGTTCTCATCATTATCACTTGGTTTGCGATACAGTATTGACATCGCTAGCACAATCATCTAACTAGGTTGTAGCCCTTATAACATTTTTTTCAATCAGTGATTCCTACTTCATGTGAACCTTCTTCATCAATAATTCAATACATGTACCTTTTTTGGGCAGTTCATGATGGACCAGACCATATTACATCTTCCTAATGGAGATGAATTTGCCAACACTAGTACAAAACATGAACTGAGGGATGACACTTCTAACAGCAGAGGTATCCTCTTGTATGTCACTGAGTAACTGTCTTTGAGTGGATGAATGGATTGATCTGGTGCCAAGGCCTCCTTAACCTGCCATAGGAGAAATAACAAATGTTAATACAAAGCAAAAGTACATTTTCCAGCCATACAGTTGCTCTTATAATTAGTGAATAGTTCCATACACATAAAACAAAGATGGGAGGAAGATTTGAAGACCTAGGGTGACAGTGGTGATAATATTATAGTGTTTTGGTAGCCCAGGCTTCAAACTTTCTCCCTCACAGCCACATACACTCACAATACTAAAACTGATTTTTTTCTGTAATGTAGACTTTTCAATGTTCAAGTCATATTCTTATTGTTGCTCCCATCTGTAATGTCATATACAATTATAATAAATAATAGGTAGTAATTATTTTAGTTATTATCCTGTGCTCAGTACTGCATTTACTTATTGCTTACACATAACCAGCAAGCAACACACACTCCACAATTCTTAGGTGTACACTCACCAGCACTGCCTTGTGGTACAGGGGCTCACACATTAAATATTTAGAGATGTAGCACCACTGATTATTTAGCCCGAAACAATCCACGTGTGTGAGATGGAGGATCCTTCAGACACTAACGCGTAAAGTTGTTGCTTAAGGAACTGAATCTCTTAAACATATGAGCCCCTGTACATACCACGACTCTATAGTCACACTATTATAATCTATAGTAATAGGGTTGACTATTATTCACACGTACTTGCCACTATACACAGGTTCAATACCTAGAACAACTGATGGATATACAGTATCTACTTCAGCAGCCACCCCAGGTAAGTCGAGCTACGTGGTCAGTCTTCCTTTTTGTGGGTTTAATGAAACCAAGGAATTGCAGTTCAGAAACAGCTTGAACAAATCGAGCTCTAAGGAAAGGTTAAGGATTTAAACCTATATCTGTACAGGAAAGGTACTGGACAGGTAGAAAAAAAAAATTTGTTAGCAAAAAATTTTTGTAAATTTAATTATGGTAAATGGGGAAAAAATATTTGTAGAAGGTGGTGGAAAGTAAGTAGTAGCACAGGTTTTTAAGGAAGACAAGTCTAACTGAAAGAAAATAATGGCAGCAGACCACTAAAAGAAAAGGGAGGTTGGGTGATGACCTGTTTGCTAAAAAAAAATATGGATGACAAAAGGCTTTGATGTTAAGAAATTAAATCCAGTCAGGCACCCAGCTAGATGTAGATCAATAAATTATTTGTGTAGGAGGACCCCTTCAGTTGGGTTGTTCCCAGGAGGGAGTAAAATGTCATTGAAACTAATGGTAATGGCTTCAAAAGTAGTAAATGCTATCTGTTACAAAATGGCACATATGTCTATAACAAGCTTAAATGAAAAGTGTCAGAATCCACCCCAGATGGGTTTTTAGTACAATATGTAGCACTTACAATATTAAGCTAAAATTGTTTATCAGTACTCTACTTTATAAATTCATAGCCCCAAAAATGTTAAGCAAAGGATACTGTAATTGCTGGTCTACTGTCTTCTTGGCCGAGTCTTCATCTTCATCATCGATCACAGATATAAACGCTTGCATCCAATCATACAAGTTAACAAGTCGACCACATTCCAAGTGAAGTTTGTAGGCCACACTAATATCTGGTAATGTGGTCAAGATGCTTGAAGGATCCTGAAGCTGGCAGCAATCACACTGAAAAATTAAATACCTAAATTGCATAATTATGTTCTCATCTTTTATGATCATCAAGATCCTAATTACTACTTTTTTAATTTCAAGCTGCCTGTATGTAGCAAAAACAAAGTCAAGTAACCTGTAGGTAGTGATGTGGATTGGACAGGGCGGTGGTGAGTGCGGGTCTAGGTACTCCAACCAAAAGACGTTTCACACTGGACGAGGACTCAAGAAACATAATCTCGTGAAGTGGTTGTGAGCTGGGCGGCTGTAGATGCTGCTCAAATGTCTTGACCAGAAGTTCCACCACATCGCACCGCAAGGAATCATACATGTTGGTCTTTCTGGACTTCTTCTTGGCAAGTTCTTGAAGTTTCTGAAGATAAAATCAAACTAGATTAAAGACTTGGAAAGGAGAAAATTCATATAGCATATCCCTGGGAGAATCATGGAGAAACATCTGTTAAATACATAAGCCGATATATATATATTTTTTTTTTCCCTCAACCTCGGGACTGTAGGCTGTAAGTAGCCTGTGACTTGCGAGGCCCTGAGATTATTGGGTGTCGCACTAGATGAGACAGTGGAGCTTCATGGTGGTGATGGTACCGTAGCTTCTCTTCTGCCTCACTAGATGACGGCACCTTATTTATACACGCATCTACCAGGAGAGGACGATGTAGGGGGTATTTTCTTGACGTGTCGGCGTAGCCAGGATAATTGACGAACAGCAGGACCCATCAGATCACCTCTGAAAAACCCCAGACGTTTCTCGTGGACTCGAACCGGGGCCCTTGCCATTCGTAGTCCGTCACTTTATCTACTCTGCCACCGCCTCCCCCGATAATAATTAACAAACAAACAAGGATGAAAAATGCAGTCGACAAACCTCTTTCAAGACGAATCGGTCTGATGCCTGAAGACTGACTGTTGGTTCCTCATCCCTATTTGGCTCCTCAATCACCTGATCCAGTTGGTCAAGACTGGAGAGGCGCCCCACCAGCAGAGACAGCTCATTGTGCATATCAGACATTTCCTCATCGTTGCTCAACTTATCTGTAAGAAGTTTGATATAGGAAGGCATGAGGATCATACTACTGTATCGTTTCTGCAAATTGAGTACAATAGACTCAAGATACTTCACACTTTTATTTCTAGCACTTTGAATTTAAATGATTAAACTTAGCAGAAACCTGTATAATATGAGCAAAGACAATAATAGGACTGGGAGGGGAAGATTCACTTTGACATAATGAGTAGAATGCTAGAAAAAACCTCCTTGAAGTGAGGTGAGAATGGGAGATTGTTCTCAGCTGCCAGTCATGCCCACCCACTTCTGTTTTCCCTATTTTGATCTCTTGTGATTTTTCACTTCTCTTTACTGCTGGCTGAAGAGGAAGGCATTTGCCTCTGAAACATTCAGTTGAAGAATAAATTTCTATTTACAAACTGGAGTTCTCTAGCAAGTTAAGATCTGGCAACAATCATCCAGAACATGAGGCACTAACACTGTTCATATTTTGGCGGGAAAGCAAGTCTATGGCTCTATGTACAGTCTGTCAATGATGCACGTACCCCACCCTCATTCAGTTACTCGCAGTTTCAGCTGGTAAAATCTGGAGTAGAAAGCAGGGGTATCTTACAGCAGATATTAGATCGACCAATCACATTCAATGTAAGATAACCCTGCTTACTACTCCAGATTTTACCAGCTGAAACTGCGAGTAACTGAGCGAGGGTGGGGTACGTGTATCATTGACAGACTGTACAAGGGTATAGTTGTTGTTGTTGTTCTCCCGGGGCAGAATGGCCTCCAGCCCCACAGACCCCCGGTATGCTGTGGTCGCAGTGAAAAGGCAAATTAAAATAAAGGAGGGGCTGGTCCTATATGCCTGGGCTACTGAAGTACATCCCAGGGATATGGGACCAGAGCTTACTGGGCCAGGGAGTCTGGGGGCCTCCGACCACCAGGGAGATTTGGGGGAAGGTCTTTGATCCCACAGCCAGTGCTGTGGGCCCAAGTCCATGTTACCACAAGAGCTACAAGTGGGGCCGCACCTTCCATGAGACCAGCCCTGAAGGGACCATGGGGGGGAGGGAGTTTAGACTGCTGCATGCAAAGGGATAATGCACCCCTATGTGCTGGCGATCCACACAGCAGTGGGAAAAAAATAAAGCCTCCGGTTGCAGTACACCTCACTTGGGCCATTCTGCCCAGGGAGAACATCAACAACAACAACAACAACTTCACTTCCATACACATTCTTTGTAAACAACTCCATATCTTACATTCTCTCCACATGTCCAAACCACCTCAATCACTCCACACTCAATAGCAATAGCAATTGCCTTCTCACTCATACCACATCTCTCATACACACTCTCAGTACTTCTCCATCTCACCTGGTAAGGCCACATGCTCCTGTCAAGTAATTCATTTCCACTGCACCTATTCTAGACTTGTGAGCCCTACTCCATGTCCATGTCTCTGACGCATATATCAGTGTTGAAGGGATTATACCATTTTGTAGTGCCCTTTTCACTTCCATGCTCACACTTTTACCCTTCATGATTCTCCCCAGTGCTCTTATAACCTGTCTACCCCTCACTGCTCTCTCCCTGATTTCTCCTTCCATATTGCCATGTTTACACACAACTGTTCCCAGGTACTTAGACTCCATCACCCCCTCCTTCCTCTCACCCCCTAGAGTTATCGCACACTTAATCCCAGTTGTTGTTGAAGTTCCTCAAGCTGTTTGGCTGAGCAGCCCTGAGCTCCTGAGGAAGGCCATGGCCTGACTCCCACTCTATAGGGTGTAACAAAGTCAATCACTTCAGTTTCTGACCTCTCAATTACCATCACCTTACTTTTACCAACATTCACCTTCAGTTTCCTTCGTTTACACACGGACTGAAACTCATCGACCACCCTCTGCAACTCCCTTTCACTCGCAGCCATCAACACAGTATCATCAGCAAATAAGCTTGCCACCAAAGACCAATTTACTTCATTCAGCCTCAGCTTGGGACCCAGGCCATCCATTTTGGCCTTCATCTCCCTCATATAACCATCCATATAGACACTGAACTGGCTAGTACAGTGGTAACGCGCCTGCCTCGCATCCGTGAGGTCGGCAGATCGAGCCTCGCCCAGGCCCGAGAGTTTAAAACTGTTTACTGGGGGGTTACTGCCATGGCTGGGCACCATGGTGGGGAGTTGGGCTTGCCTGGCTGACGTTCAGGAGAGTATCTCATCAGAGATAGATACCAGAACTAAAACCCTGCAACTTTAATACCCCTGCCTCAATCCTACACTAATATCAATATTTTCCCTCATATCACCCTCTACCCGCACACATGCTTTTGCCTTTCTATAAAAGGCCTCAACGCAAACGGCCATAAATCCTTAGCACATTTGCCATAGCTCTCCTATCAACCCTATCGTATGCCTTCTCCAAGTCCAGAAAGCAGCATACAGTTTTCTACCCTTCCCAATATATTTCTCCCCTGTTGAAGCAGTGTCTCACCTTGCAAAATTTCTAGAATGTTCCTCAAAATGGGCAGCATTTCTTCACGAGACATCAATTTTATTAACTTGGCAGCCTTCTGGAATTCTTCAGTGTCAACAAGTGGCTGAGAAAGGCAGGTAGCCAGTACTTCTCTCACCTACAATACAGTACACAAATATTAACTACAATACGGCATTACGTACAAAATACTTGATGTTACATCATTATAACAATTTTACCTTTGGTCCATTAGTTGGGCAAGAAAGGAGCAATTTTTTATTTAAGTGTATGACAGCAAAAAATCCTGAAACTCTGTATTATGTTATTGTTTAATGTAATTGTAAAGTGACAGAGGTATGCGATCTTGAAGATCATGGAAAGCATACAAGAAAAGTTAGGTTAAACCCTTAAAGACTGTAATTCCTCATGGCTGCATTCCACACCAGAGTAAATTGAAGACATATTTTTCAAGTTTCACCATGGCATGTTTCATCCTTATACATTTTTAAATAATAATACATAATGGTTGTTAAATCTGGAGTAGTGTGGTGGAATCGCTGGTACATGAGTGAATGAAAGAATTATTTGGCTACAGCCTACTTAGCCTGAGCCCTCAAGACTGAGGCAGTACTGTTAACACTGTAACAGGCAGAGAGACAGAAAGGAGGGACAACATACAGTATAATATACAGTACATATTTTTCTCTGCTTGAGCATTCAGGCTATTTAGGGGTATCGGTATGTATTTATTATCCGATAACTTAGGGGGGTACTTGGTGGGAAAAAGGTTGAGAATGCCTGCCCTACAGTAACATGGAGGTTCTATCACAGTGGTGCTCAACCTGTGTTGTGTATCAATTGAGAGGGCGGTTAGAATGAGATTCTACTGGTAAAATTTATAAAATGAGTAGAAATTTGCTTAAAAACATTATGTTATTAAATGCCTAACAAGGAAAAGGGGAACAGACTGAATATATAAGAGCAAGTACAATACCTGCCTGCCGAGGGGACAGAGAGGCAGAGTGGAGGTTAGCACCTGAACCACCTTCACTAAACAGCAGAACCTTATGTACCAAGACTCCAGCTGGCTTAACAGTGTCACAATGGTTTCCTGTAAAAATAAATATATGTAAAATAATAATAATAATAATAATAATAATAACAACAACAACAACAATAATAATAATTATTATCATCATTATCCAATCTGGCCTGCAGACGGCTAGTTCAGTTATCTGCACATGCAGAACTTTGTGTATGTCAGGATAGAGAGGAAAGGTATACCAGTATATAACAACCCTCCAGTAAATACAGGAATACAATACACACTTTTTATTTTCACTACTAATGTCTTTTATTTTCTGATATACATGATAGAAAATAAGTAAAAATAAAACAAGATGCCTTTCTCTACACATCAGGGACCGGATCTAAAGAACTTTACTACGTTGGTAAACTGCGTTAGCGGTCGGCCATTAGCGACGCAATCCAGAGGCAAAATGGTGATGTCAAAGGTGTGTTAGTGACGTTGCTGCTAATAACACCTGAACGCTAAACACCGTTACACACCACACCTCACCATAAACAACATACCTATACCACACACACCCAGAATACTTGGAATAACATACAACACATCTATGTCATTCAAACAACATATCACAACCATAAGAAACAAATGCATACTGAGTGAGAAAACAAGTAATTATCCTGGAAGGAGGATAAAAGAGAAAGAGGAGAAGGAAAGTCTGGTAACGTGAGAATGAAGAGAGAGGATGGAGTCATTGTGAGTGGAAGTGAGGAAGTGAAAGAAGTGTGGAAGAGGCATTTTGATCGTTTGATGAATGAGGGGATGGGAGGGGAGGCTGTGGTGACATGCATGGGGATGGAGGCAGGTGGTAGACGACAGGGTGTTCAGGGAGAATTAGGAAGGGAAAGGTTAGGAAAACTATAGTAAAGTTGAAGATGGGAACGGCACCAGGGGCGGATGGAATAACTGCTGAAATGTTGAAGTGTGTGGGGGAGGTAGTGGTGGAGTGAATGTTGCTTATATGCACATTAGCCTGGAGGCAGGGAGACGTGCCAGAGGATTGGAGGAGAGCCATAATTGTGCCTCTTTATAAGGGAAAGGGGAGTAACTGTTAGGGATGAATGTGGTAGCTATAAGGGAATAAGCCTTCTTAGTGTACCAGGTAAGCAGTATGGGAAGGTTCTTACTGAAAGACTGATTGAAGTAACAGAGAATAAAGTTAGTGAGGGGCAGGGAGGGTTCAGAAAGGGTAGAGGATGTGTGGACCAGATATTTACATTAAAATCAATAGTGGAGAAATATATTGGGAAGGGTAGGAATTTGTATGCTGCCTTCATGGACTTGGAGAAGGCATACAATACGGTTGATAGGAGAGCTATGACAGAAGTGTTGAGGATATATGGTGTTGGGGGATGTTTGCTGAAAGGCAATAAGACCTTTTATGCAGAGGCAAAAGCATGTGTGCGGGTAGAGGGTGATTTAAGTGAGAATTTTAATATTAGTGTAGGATTGAGACAAGGGAGTGTTATGTCACCATGGTTGTTCAATATATATATGGATGGTTATATGAGAAAGATGAAGGCCAAAGTGGATGGCCTGGGGGCGAAGCTGACACTGAATGGAGGTGGCAAATTTATTTGTGGATGACACTATGCTGATGGCAGTTACAGAGGGTGGTGGATAAGTTTCAGCCTGTATGTAAACAAAGAAAACTGAAGGTGAATGTGGGTAAAAGTAAGGTGATGGTATTTGAGGGGGCAGAAACTGAAGTGATCGACTTTGCCACACCTTACAGAGTGGGAGTACCAACTAGGACCAAATGTGAAATAACTCTGGGGAGTGAGAGGATTGAGGAAGTGAAGGAGTTTAAGTACCTGGGTACAGTACTGTGTAAACATGGAAGTATGGAAGGAGAAATTAAGGAGAGAGCAATGAGAGGTAGACAGGACATAGGATCACTGCGGAGGATTATGAAGTGCGAGTATGGAAATGAAAAGAGGACTATGAAATAGTATAATCTTGCCAACACTATCATCATCATCAATACCCCATATCCCTTTCATATTCTTATACTGTACTGTATTTATACCTTTGACACTTTTTCATCAAGGAGAAGGGCAGCCTGTTCTTTAGGTGGGCACTTCTCCACATATGTTCTGAAGGATGGTAACTTGCGAATTATGTCAAGCTGTGCTGGAGTCATGGCCTTGATTAATGAGGCTCTCTTGGATGCTGAGCAACACAGGAAGGAGGAGGAGTTCCCTAAAAAGTGCTCCATCATGCAAACCTAGAAAATATTATATCTTCAGTATTAGGGGAAAAAAAAAAAAGCATACCGGTATAACTCTTTCAATATACAGTACAGGAATTAATTAATTATTGAAACTCCAGTATTCATAAAAGGACCACCAACTTTTCACCCAATAAAAGTCAAGTCATGAAACCTCCTTGGAAATAGCAACTATTCATTTTGATAATGAGAATACACACCAATGAGTAGCAAAACTCTGGGGAATAATGTACAGGCTCTCCTTACAAAATTTGGTAATATTCAAGCGTTTGTCCATAATGTCTTTTCAGCTAGAGGTTTTCAGAATGCAATGTTGTATGGTGTGTTTTTCACAAATCTGTTGTTCACATACGTCACAAATGAGTGTTTTGGGAGATATCACCCCCCCCCCCCCCCCCAATCTCCCCAAAACATTTTTGCCACATTTGAACTACAAATTTGTCTGAAACACACTACAACGCATTAATTAGATTTAGGTAGACCTCACCTCACCTGACCTAACCTAACCCAATCAGGACCGCAGCAAACTACCGGGGGCTAACCTTATCTACCTGGACGATGTAAACACTCGATGGCCATCTTCAATTGGTATTATACGTACCTTTTTATTCAAGAGTGGCGGTAAATACAGGCCTTATTACACGTGGGGCAGTTCACTGACGTCAGTTATACTCCATGGACACGTTAAAAGTCTAAACTGGCTTTGTTATTCTCAAAACAGCACTGGAGAATACATTTGGGAACAGACGGACACTCTGTACAAAGGAAAGCCATTGTAATTAATCAAGCACACTGATTGCCTGTTGAAATTGAGGAGCATTAATCAAGCACGCTGATTGGCCGTTCGCACCAATATGGCCACTGTCCACTCCGTGGATTAAGGAAAATTGAATCAATTAAGAGTAGTTGTATTACGAAAGCTATGCATTTGCAACAGAAATAACCCATGAGTTAATGACGTACATGTATTAAGAAACGTATTTGACAGAAAAGAATTGATGGTAGTGATTATGGACAAACGCTTGAATAATACCCAAAATTTCTACAAAAGAAAAAACACTTACCTTCAACCCCTTTACAAATTTCTCAACAGACAGATCACTGTAAAGGAATATATCCAAAAGTAACTTGAATGGTCGACCTCCAATGTGAAAAGGAACTTTATCTGACATCAAGACCTGAAAAAATATAATACATGTACAGTCACGAGCACTAAGTATACACATGTGCTTCGAATACCTAGAGACAGTAAATAAATGCACAATAATTTCTCCATTGGAATTAGCTCGTTGGTGAATTGGACTGTTCAAAGCTTCAACCAAAGCTGTATACTTATTAGTGCTCGTGACTGTATAGCTCCGGACAGATCAAGCGACAACACCCCATCTATCAGCGACTTGGTTTGGGCCTCGTCGGATCTGGCAACAGTTATAGGTGGAGGGAGGGGGGATGTTAGTGGGAGAGGAGAGAAATGTGGGCAGGGCTATATAGGAGGTAATGTGGGAGGGTAACGAATGATCAGGTAGAAGAGACGTGTGTCAGGAGGAATGAATGAAGCTACACTGTGAACGGTGTCGAATCAGCAATAGTTTAAAGCAGGGTTCTTCAAACTTTTTCAGTCGTGACCCAGTGTTTACTATGACATCATTCTCGCGACCCATATAGAAAGATCTTTTACAACACCAAACTGAATACTGTAATACATCCAGTAAACCCATAGTAACTATTACTGTGATGGGGTCAACAGACTTATAGAATTGCTTTGAGTCCTCTTTCTCTCCCAGTCCTTGATTACCATTTACATTACTTCTAGTTCCTACAGCCGAGGTTTCAGACCAGCCCCAGCTACACAACACATACAAATTCATGGAAATAATCACTTGCTCACTTGAGCATTATCTTTTCTCATAACATTATTGAGCTCTACCCAACCCTACAAAAAACTCCCACTGAGTACTGGACTACCCCATCAGTCCACAATCTAGTCTTCCAGAGGCAGTAAGAATACTGAAAGTCTGGTGCCCAGACCTTTTAAGTATTGCCCATGTCAGTGCAGTCCAGATTATCTGGACAGTGCAATGTATAATAATTTATTGATCAAAATGGTACAGATAGGGAAATAATCATATATTATTTTCTCTGCGGGGAATACTGATTTCACATACTTGTTCAATAACATGGTTGAGGTAATGTGTAGAAGGCTGAGCCTGGAACACCTCCATGGCCACACAGGCTGAAGCATCCTGAGCCAGGCTACGGTGGACAGCAGCTGTTGTAGTGGCCACCCCAAACACCAAAACAATTGGTAGGTTTTGGATGTGGTTACTGCAAAGGAAACAATGATGTTAAGTTGTGATTTATCCACTACTTTTCGTCCTCATACATCATTTATTTAATCTCCATTATATTGCCAAGCTTTAGCCAAATTGTTCTTTCATTCACCTTTTGCTTAAAAAAAAGAGTGTCACCCAAGGTGACAGTGGATGGGGTATGGGCTTACTTACCCATCCTGGGCAGTCATAGGTCACTGAGGTGCTGACCTTTCCCAAAGCTAATGACAGGTACAGAAAAATGAATCAGAATAAAACAGAAAGTAACAGACTACCCAGTGAAGTGGGCCACACACACATTCATTCCACTTTAAAGCCCAGAAGGTTCTCAGTAGTAATTTCCCCTCAAAAGTACATATGTTTACAACAAAGTAGCTTCATTTACCCTTGATGAAATAAGCAATTTCAAGAAGTGTCAAATATAACCAGGCTGCCAGCCAAAACATACTCTCATAGAATATTTCTTCCACTCAATTTTAATCCACACTTCCTTATAATGATCAATCCCATACACCCTTTTCATCTCTCTATTTATGTCCATTCTTTCCATTTGCAACTTTACAGTACCGGTATAATTTAATTAAAGCTCTACAGGTAGTGAGTTCTTGTGCTTTCAAAGTTCTTTATAAGCTCACTCACCTACAAATAAGAATAAGGTCATTCAGGACATTGGATGGAAAACTCTCAACATCTTCCAAAATGACCACTAGAGGTAATGTGTGATATTTGTTAAAACATGGCTTTTCACTGAGTTTCATCCTCTTTCTTGGTGACTTTCCAGAATGGGAACTCCCAGCTCTCTCAGACATTGGGTAGGCTATATTTTTCTTTGGTGAGCCTAGTGCCTTGCAAGGAGATGCTAAAGCTTTCTTTGGGGTTCTAGCAGTCATTTGACCACAACTGCCAGATTTAGTTGGGGAGCTTTTCTCTGCAGAAGAACTGGATAGTTCCTGAAAAGGTGAAGAAAGTGCTATACTGTACAATACATACAAAATATCGGTGGCCTGTCTGTAATTATTTATCATTATCATTAGCTTATTCAAAGGGTGCCAGGTACTAGAGGCAAGTGTATTTGAACTAGTTTAATTCTGTTTTAAAGATATTTACCATGCAAGAATGTGTTAGCCTTCTATTACTTATTGCTTACATTCCATCAATGGGTTCACTTCAAAGAGGTTGCTTCACCCTTAAGTTACTCCAAAGCATCTCACTCCATATCTTTCATGGCCTTCCCCTCTGTCCTCCCCTCAACTTGCAGAATTATAACTTTCCTCACCCAGCTGTCCTCCTCCATTCTCTCCATGTGCCTGAACCATTTCTCATCACATCATCAATTTTTTTTATACCAAACATAGCAAGTAGGGTTGCACCATCCATTCTGTTGCTCACTAATGTATCAAAATTTCCAATTTGTCCAGTCAAGTCTTACACCCACACAGCATTATGATTCACACAGAATCAGCATAGATCTACCCTTTGCGTGTAGCCAGAGAGGAGCAACAACTCCCAGAACTGAGAAACCTTTCTTATGAGAAAAGCCTATCAAGACTGAAACTCCCAACATTAGAAAAAAGAAGAGAAAGGGGAGGTGTTATAGCAGTGTTTAGGGCTTCAAAGGGAACAAAGAAATTTGATAGAAGACGTATTCATATGGGACTCCAATAATACAAAAGGATACTGAAAAAACTGAATATATCTGCTTGCATTAGGAACACCAAAAATATATCGAAGGATAGAAGTAGGAATAAGTTTGATGTAGAAGTTGTACAGTTGCCATCAGATGACTCGAGGCCACCTCCTACACCAACAAGCTTGTTTTGCATGATATTCATTGCAGTAAAGTTAAATCTGCATATTGACAACTTATCACTGGGCTTGTTTCACCTGAGCAGACGACTGAATATCGGTCCAGTTCATATATTTCACCGATACCAGATACAACACCAGCATGTTTTTGGATGGGGTGGCCTCAAGTCATCTGATGGCAACTGTACATGCAAGGAACATTCATAAATATAAAGGTTAGTTAAACAATAGCAGATATGGAGACAGGACAGCTCTTTTTCTGTATGTCATAACTAGGTAAATAAATTACAAGGATAATCCACTAACCTTGTACCATGCTGTGAGGACAGGCATGGTACACTGTGCCCTCTTCAATTCAGGTCCTGTAGTTGCCACCTCCTCATACATTTCTGGGTCCACCACCTCACCCTGATCCATCAACTGTGTGATCATCTTGTATACAGCTCCTCTGGAAAATTACATCATCTATCATATCCTACACTAAATATGAATATTCATTTATGAATACCAACAATTTTGCATTTGTAGAGAAAGAAAAAGCTTCCATAAAATAAACAGTCTTTGAGAAGGAGCCTTTACAGATACAGTATTTTGTTATTGTTTCTTCAGATCAAGGATTCCAATACTGCAGACATAGAGATATAACTGACCTTGTGCAATTTGCCAGCTCTGCATTTTTTTTATTGAATAACTAAAGCTGATAGGGCGAAACAGTAATTACCTTAACATGAAGTAAAAGAAGAGAATAAACCTCCTTTTAGCAAAGCTGTCATTCTCTTTTCCTCTAGGTACCCACCCATGGTGATGGGTGGGTCTATCTAAGTGAGGATTTGAGTGTAATCTACCTCCCATAGCTCGTTCTTTCTTTCTTTCCTACTAATGAGGAGTGGGGATGTGGCGACCCTAGTGGCCATCATCAGCGAGGGGGGACTTTGTCACTCATCGGTTCCGGTGCAGTCAGCCTCAGAGGATTGGGTTTGGGTAACCCCATCCACTGTTATAGGCGTAGAGATGTGGTGACCCCTTCGCCCACTGTTTGTAGTGCAATGGCCGTGGAGTGTGGGGCACGGGGAACCCCTATGTAAGATTTCCCTAGCAAATTTCATCATGGAGCATATTAGTGCGATGTGACAGAGCTACCTCCAGCATTGGAGATGAAGGCCTGGTATATGAATGTATATGTATGTATGTAAGTACCCTCAATAAAAAATGTATCAGCACCCTGGGGTCCAATAAGATGTGAAACATTCATCTCTGCTTCAGTCAGTAGTGTTGGTATGCCAACATATCCATATCATTTCCCATTAATCATAGTGTTTCATAATGTCTCAGCCTGAAATGGTGCTGATACTTTTTGTTATCGAGGGTACATAAACTGAAAAGTCTGTATAACAGTATTAAACAATGCATATGCAACACTACCTTAGAGTGGTACAATCTCTGCTTCGAAGTCTAGCAATATGTGGGGTGGCTCCCTCAGTTAGCAGACGCACCAAGCTCTCAAATATAGAGTTATGGTCGGGCATGTT
Source organism: Petrolisthes cinctipes (assembly GCA_033782935.1). Lineage (NCBI taxonomy): Eukaryota > Metazoa > Arthropoda > Malacostraca > Decapoda > Porcellanidae > Petrolisthes > Petrolisthes cinctipes. The sequence continues at coordinate 39,393 of JAWQEG010002697.1, forward strand.
TACACCAGTCACCAGGCAGGCTGTGGGAATGTCATTCGTTTCACCGTAGTCCTTCCTCCTCATATTCTCACCTGCACTTTTAACAAAGGCCACTAGTTCTTCAAATACCTTGGCATGGATCTTATCTTGAAGATTCTGAAAACAAAAACCTTTTGTAAATAACTTCTACATATACTGTACGTAACCAACACAGCCAGAATTCAACAAAATGTGCTCTTTACTCCATAAACTGCTAAATGCCTTTTGAACCATACTTGCTAGTGTGACTATGTTGATAAAATATAAAAATTAAACACACACACATTTCAGCCTCTTAATAATAACACTATGTACCTATGCTTCAAAGGTTTCTCCTCTCTTCCCCTGCATATCCATGTACTAGCCCTCCAAAGTAATTTTTTTACATGGATGGCTCTAATATGAAAAGCAAATCATATTCCTGAAGTGTTATTCTTGGGTTTCTTACTGAATGGCAACTGCTCTAACCCATGTCATCATAAAGCACTCATCCATAGCAAATTACAGTATTCTTCACATATAAATGTATAGCACAGGCAACTAGTAATACTGTACTTAAAATGTACTCACATTCAGGGTTTGGGTGATGCTTTTCCAGCAATGTACATAGTTCTTGTGAGTAACTTTTTTAATATCAGCTTCCTCATCCTGACCCCAAAAGTCAAGTGCGGACAAGGTGGTAGCATCATTTTGTGTTTTTCCTTTGCTCCTCTTGAATGCAAACACTCCCTGAAATAGTAATATATTGATAGAAATTTGCAATAAAATATTATCCCATCCTATCTCACAGAAATGTAGTCCCAGAGAAAACTATCTAAAGTGTGTAGGTTCGGATATGAAGGTTGACTCCTCCACAGAGAGTGAGCCTAACTTAACCCTTTTAGTTTCGAGATAACAGGCCATATTTAAGAAACATTCATGATGCATATGATGACCTGGTACTGGTACAACTCCAGACAAACAACAGAGCCATCGAACCATGCTATCGTCAACACCATGAATGTTATCACATATAGCCCAATATTTGCATAGGATTTCATGACTATATATAAAAAGAGTAAAAAATTTGCACGATTTCATGACAAGTTATAAAGAGTAAACATTTGCACAAGACTTCATGTCAATAAATAAAAAGAGTAAATAAAGTAAAAAGAGAAAAAAAAAATTACTTTCTTCCATAATATATGTATAAAAAAAGTTGAATGGTAACTGCATTACCTACAGGGCCGTACGCAAGACCATTCATGGTGTTGACGATGGTGTAGTGACGGCTCCGTAGACAAACAACAAAGCCATCATACCGGTACCACACCATCGTATACACCATAGATGTTCTTGCATATTGCCTATAGTGAACCAATTTCGGTAATATACGGGCGCTTGTCTATAATATCTTTTTTTGTTACTTGTTTGTAAGATATTCTATGCCCCGCTCCAACAGCAGATGGTGCTCCGCAGGGCCACCCTCAATATTATTAAACACTATAATCACTTGTAATACTCATATCATCCATGTTGTAACACTCAGCGAGCAGATGTGCTTTCAGTCTTTTCTTAAAAATGGTGCAAATTTTCCCTAGGTACTCCGGACATTTAATGGCAATCCATTAAAGAGCCTTGGTGCACACCTTTCAAACACTCTGAAACCCATTATCAGATTGCTCCTCGGCTCATTTAAACTGTATTGTTCGTCACTATGCCTGAGTTCCATAGAGGTATTTACTTGAAAACCTCTTAAAAGATTCTTTAAATATTCCGGTTTTCCAAAACTCAATACCTGAAATGTTAGAAGACATTATCTTGTACACAATCCTCGCCTTTATTGGTAGCCAATGTAAGTCAATGAGTGCTGGAGTTATCCTCTCATCAAATGGTAGATCTATATAATCTTGCAGTTCAGTTCATTATATTTTGCAATTTTCTTAACCGATAGTCTGGCAAACCATATTAGAGGGAATTGCAATAATTCAATTTGCTTATGACATAGATGTGAAGAAGCATCTTCATGGTATCCTCATCTAAATATATTCTAGCAAAAGTAATGTTCCTCAAATGGTAACCAGAAACTTTCACCACTTGATTAACTTGAGCTTTGAAAGAGAGATTATAATCTTGTAGCACTCCTAAATCTTTCACTTTATTTCTTACATCCAGCGTACTACCATGCACTCGTAAACTTGAGATATTCAATCTTCTAAGAATGTTCTTCTATCCAACGACCAAACATTCAGTTTTACTTGGATTTAGCTTCAGTTATCCTTCAGTCCATCCAATCTTTAATATCAGACTCCTTCTCAGCATCCACCACATTATTTATAGACATATAAAACTGGGTATCATCAGCAAATACTTTTAAAGTTCACACCATACTTCACTAATATATGTGATAATTCAATAGTGTAGATACAGAAGAGAATAGGACCCAATACACTCTCCTGAGGGACTCCTCATTGCAGGGATTTCTTTCTCGAAAAAGATTTCCCAACCTGTACACAGTATGTTCTATCTCTTAAATAACTTTTCGACTGGAGGTTTTCAGAATGCAAAGTTCTATAGTGCGTTTCGAACAATTTTTTTTTCTTTTCTTTTAATGTTCCGACACTGGACATAGGCTTCATCAAACACATTACCGTGGCCCAGGTCAATTGCTGCTCTCACACACGTCACAACTTCCGAACTGGTACCCAGCCACAGAAGGAGGGAAGTGAGGGCAATTCCCAAATACTGTAGCTGTTATGGTACCAGCGAGGGTGTTTTACGATGTTCGGTGGCCTTATAATTAGTGCATGAAAGTCAAATTGGAAGAGTAAATATTTTCAGGCCCTCACCTGAGAGTAATCGATCTCCCAAACTATAGGTTACGAGTCCAGAATACTAACCACTCGGCCACCTCCCCTGTTGTTCAAATCTGTCGCAAATGAGTGTTTTTGGAGATATCACCTCCCCTTTCCCCCACCCAATCTCCGAACACTCATTTTCGCCAGCTTTGAAGAAAATTTGTCTGAAAAACACTATAACGCATTAAATAGAATTAGGTAGATCTCACCTGACCTAACCTAACCTAATCAGGACCGCAGCAAACTACCAGGACCTAACCGGGGCAGACTACCGGGGGCTAATTTTAGCAGTCTACCGGGGCGATGTAAACTATCGGTGGCCATCTTGAATTGGTATTATACGAACCTTTTTATTCGAGTGGTGGTAAATACAGGCCTTATTACACGTGAGGCAGTTCACTGACGTCGGCTATACTCCAATAAAAGTCTATATTGGCTTTGTTATTCTCAAAACAGCACTGAAGAATACGTTTGGGGACAGACGGACACTCAGTACAAACGGAAACCATTGTAATTAATCAAGCACACTGATTGGCTGTTGAAATTGAGGGGCATTAATCAAGCACACTGATTGGCTGTCTGAGCACATTGGCCTCTGTACATCCCGCGGATAATAAGAAAAATTGAATCAATTTAGGGTAGTTGTATTACGAAAGTTATGCACTTGCAATAGAAATAACCGGTAAATATCTACTCAATTGCTGGTTGGTATTACGATGTTTTACCTTCTTAACCCACCAATTTATACCATTCTAAGACACTTTTCTTCTATGGCATTTTCTTCGGAAATGCTCCATTTCTAAGATAATAAAAAAAGGGCATTTTGAAATTAGCCTGACCTTACCTAACCTAGACCACAGCAAACTACCGGGACCTAACCTGGGCAAACTACCGGGAAATAACCATAGTAAAACGGTAAAGTACAGGAAATGACCGGGGCAAAATACTGGGACCTAGCTGGATCTGGCAACACTGCTACAAAATGGTAATTCTTTCAATAAATACCGAAAATAGTCTTAGAATGGTCTATAGAAGTGGGTAAAGAAGGTAGAAAAACCGTACGTAATAACGGTAATTCTTTCAATATTTACCGATAATTCGGTAAATATTGAATGAATTACCGTTATTGCGTACGGTTTTTCTACCTTCATTACCCACTTTTATAGACCATTCTAAGACTATTTTCTTCTATGGCATTTTCTCCGCAAATGCCCCATTTCCAAGATAGGGCATATTCAAATGGGGCATTTTAAAATTAGCCTGACCTTACCTGACCTGACCTAACCTAACCTAGACCGCATCAGACTACCGGGACCTAACCTGGGCAAACTACCGGAACCTAACCTGGGCAAACTACCGGGAAATAATCGTGATAAAGTACAATAAATGACTGGGGCAAAATACTGGGACCCAACCGGATCTGGCAACACTGCTGCAAAACGGTAATACTTTCAATAAATACCGATAATTCTTTCAATAATTACCATAAATAATAGAATAATAAACTGTGTACACAAATCATTCAACAACTTATTACCTTAGAAACAGATACTGTAGCTGCCATCGTATAATTTGTCTTCTTACTTAATTAACCTCTTATCTAATAACTGGTTCTCTTCTACAACTTCTCTGCAACTGTAATAAGTGTACTATACTCCTCCAAGATGTCTGTAATGTGAAGTAATACTGAATTAATACTGAAATTTGTGAATATGACAGAGGGCCCTGGAATTTTTGTTATGATGTTTGACGTTTCCCGCGATTTGCCGATTTCACCGTTTCAGTGTTACCAACTTCCCACTTGGTAAAATTAGAATGTATCCCTAAAAAATTTCAAAAACGTATCATTTCGGACCAAAAAGTATCCACTCTAGATTTTAATAAAAACACATTCAATACGGTAAATATTGAATGAATTACCGTTATTGCGTACGTTTTTTCTACCTTCATTACCCACTTATTTAGACCATTCTAAGACTATTTTCTTCTATGGCATTTCCTCCGCAATTGCCCCATTTCCAAGATAGGGCATATTCAAATGGGGCATTTTGAAATTAGCCTGACCTTACCTAACCTAGACCGCATCAGACTACCGGGACCTAACCTGGGCAAACTACCGTGACCTAACCTGGGCAAACTACCGGGAAATAATCGTGATAAAGTACAATAAATGACAGGAGTAAAATACTGGGACCCAGCCCGATCTGGCAACACTGCTACAAAACGGTAATTCTTTCAATAAATACCTTTAATACTCAAATCGGTATTTATTGAAAGAAGTACCGTTTTGTAGCAGTGTTGCCAGATCCGGCTAGGTCCCAGTATTTTGTCCCGGTAGTTTGCCCAGGTTACTTCCCGGTAGTTTGCCCTGGTTAAGTCCCGGTAGTCTGATGCGGTCTAGATTAGGTTAGGTAAGGTCAAGCTAATTTCAAAATGCCCGGGCCATTTGAATATGCCCTATCTTGGAAATGGGGCATTTGCGGAGGAAATGCCATAGAAGAATATAGTCTTAGAATTGCCTAAATAAGTGGGTAATGAATGTAGAAAAACCGTACGCAATAACGGTAATTCTTTCAATATTTACCCTAAAATCCATTTTGAAGTGTAAAAATATCTTATTTACCTTCTACTATTATGACTGTGGTGTGGTGAGTGGCGACTATAGCGAGCAGCCGAACACTATATATTATAGGGTGTGTGTGTGTATATCCCACATACAGACCTATACACTTGACCTTGAGGCGCTTGCAAATAATCGCACCATCTGGAGAGCAAAGATCATGCAAGGGGTTGCTGTCATGGAACAGGACTGCACAACTCGATCAGGTAAGGTCAGGCTAATTTCAAAATGCCCAATTTGAATATACCCTATCTCGGAAATGGGGCATTTGTGGAGGAAATGCTATAGAAGATAATAAATAGTATAAATAGTCTTAGAATGGTCTTATAACAAAGGGATATAGGAGCGGCTATATATGGAGCCGTAGGAGTGAACAAAGGGATATAGGAGCGGCTATATATGGAGCCGCTACAATATATATATATACTAGCTGCTCCGCCGCCCTTCGGGCGGCTATGAGCCGCTAGCTCCTGCGGAGGGCTGGCGGCCTGCGGCCGCCCTTCCACCGCCCGAATTGGAGCAGATCGGGCGGTGGGTGGATAGAAGGAAGGGAAGGAGGGAAGGAAGGGGGAGAGGGAGGGATGGTTTAGTGGTTAGATAAAATAAATGGATGGATGGATGAATAGTAATAGAGGTGGGTGGGTGAATAATTGGAGGTATTAGTCCTTTTTCAATTTTTATTATATCAATCTTTCTCCCTCATTCAATAACTCCATCATTCTAATATTAGCATAATTATTATTATTTCCTTCTTTTTCTATTAATAGCGTCACTAAGCATTTTAATGAAGTGCCTCCTGGTAAACGACATTTTTCACGACTCCGGTTGACGACATCACGTAGAGATTCTTCTCATCGCCGACTCGACTGCAGCCCACATAGAGTTGACCGTGGGAGAAGACCTGGTCCTTAAGGTTGAGGCCAACTACTTTCAGGGACTGTCCTTGGCTTTTGTTGATTGTCATGGCATAGCTTAGACGAATAGGGAATTGGAGACGTTGGAACTGAATTGGACAATCTGAGGGCCTCAGAGGGATTCTTGGAATGAAGACATCTTCGCCTTTACCTTTGCCAGTCAGGATTGTGGCCTCCACCAGACGTGGCATCATTGTTTTAACTCTTAATCTTGTGCCATTGCAAAGTTTTGGTGGGTTCAGGTTTCTAAGAAGCATTATCGGACATCCCAACTTCAGTTCCAAATTGTGAGGTGGCATCCCTGGTGGATCTGATTGGTGTCTTGCCGCTGTCTCCTTTCCTCGGCACTCTCTTGTGCTCGCCGAGTTTGCTCCCTGTGGCGATTGGTGTCTTGCCGCTGTCTCCTTTCCTCGGCGCTCTCTTGTGCTCGTCGAGTTTGCTCCCTGTGGCGATTGGTGTCTTGCCGCTGTCTCCTTTCCTCGGCGCTCTCTTGTGCTCGCCGAGTTTGCTCCCTGTGGAGATTGGTCTCTTGCCGCTGTCTCCTTTCCTCGGCGCTCTCTTGTGCTCGCCGAGTTTGCTCCCTGTGGCGATTGGTCTCTTGCCGCTGTCTCGTTTCCTCGGCACTCTCTTGTGCTCGCCGAGTTTGCTCCCTGTGGCGATTGGTGTCTTGCCGCTGTCTCCTTTCCTTGGCGCTCTCTTGTGCTCGTCGAGTTTGCTCCCTGTGGCGATTGGCGTCTTGCCGCTGTCTCCTTTCCTCGGCGCTCTCTTGTGCTCGCCGAGTTTGCTCCCTGTAGAGATTGGTCTCTTGCCGCTGTCTCCTTTCCTCGGCGCTCTCTTGTGCTCGCCGAGTTTGCTCCCTGTGGCGATTGGTCTCTTGCCGTTGACTTCGTTCATCTGAGCTCTCTTGTTCTCTTTCCCTTGTTTTCCTCTTGCTGTCTGAGGTCTGTCGGCCAATGGATGGACGTTTTGGTGGCATCACATCGAGTCCTGGGCGCTGGCGGCAACCAAGTGTAGTTGTTTGAGAGCAGGTAGACGGCGCAGCTCCTGCACACCTTCAGTGATGAGGGTGCAAATGCAACAAAACAAAATTGACTTCAGCATTTACGTAAACGTAATATTTTTATACCGACCATATGCACCAATGGTATCTATTTTAGCCATTTTGAAATATACCTGAACTTGTTCTATTGCCTTTGCATTGGGAATGTAGGAACAATGAAGGAAAAGTTACAATACAAATAATAGAGTGAAACTCAATCCAGTATGTCAAAACTGAAAATAAATATGGCAATAATGAAAATCAATTAGACAAAACTGAAACTCAATAGGACAATACTGAGAATCAATATGACAATGGTGTTTGATACCGTAGCAGGAATCAAGACCTCAAGAAAATATGTTACAAAAATATTCTACCAATCAGAAAATAAATATGGCAATAATGAAAATAAATTTGACAAAACTGAAACTCTATGGGACAATACTGATAATCAATATGACAATGGTGTTTGATACTGGATTACAAAAATATTCTACCAATATGGCAATAATGAAAATCAATTTGACAAAAGTGAAACTCTATAGGACAATAATGAGAATCAATATGACAATGGTGTTTGATACTGGAGCAGGAATCAAGACCTCAAGAAAATATTGTACAAAATATTGGTATTTATTGAAAGAATTACCATTTTCCCGGTAGTTTGCCCAGGTTAGGTCCCGGTAGTTTGCCCAGGTTAGGTCCCGGTAGTCTGATGCGGTCTAGGTTAGGTTAGGTAAGGTCAGGTAAGGTCAGGCTAATTTCAAAATGCCCCATTTGAATATGCCCTATCTTGGCAATAATGAAAATCAATTAGACAAAACTGAAACTCAATAGGACAATACTGAGAATCAATATGACAATGGTGTTTGATACCGTAGCAGGAATCAAGACGTCAAGAAAATATGTTACAAAAATATTCTACCAATCAGAAAATAAATATGGCAATAATGAAAATAAATTTGACAAAACTGAAACTCTATAGGACAATACTGAGAATCAATATGACAATGGTGTTTGATACTGGATTACAAAAATATTATACAAATCTGAAAATAAATATGGCAATAATGAAAAACAATTTGACAAAAGTGAAACTCTATAGGACAATAATGAGAATCAATATGACAATGGTGTTTGATACTTACTGAGAATCAATATGACAATGGTGTTTGATACTGGATTACAATAATATTCTACCAATCTGAAAATAAATATGACAATAATGAAAATCAATTTGACAAAAGTGAAACTCTATAGGACAATAATGAGAATCAATATGACAATGGTGTTTGATACTGGAGCAGGAATCAAGACCTCAAGAAAATATTGTACAAAATATTGGTATTTATTGAAAGAATTACCGTTTTCCCGGTAGTTTGCCCAGGTTAGGTCCCGGTAGTTTGCCCAGGTTAGGTCCTGGTAGTGTGATGCGGTCTAGGTTAGGTTAGGTAAGGTCAGGCTAATTTCAAAATGCCCCATTTGAATATCTTGGCAATAATGAAAATCAATTAGACAAAACTGAAACTCAATAGGACAATACTGAGAATCAATATGACAATGGTGTTTGATACCGTAGCAGGAATCAAGACGTCAAGAAAATATGTTACAAAAATATTCTACCAATCAGAAAATAAATATGGCAATAATGAAAATCAATTTGACAAAAGTGAAACTCTATAGGACAATAATGCGAATCAATATGACAATGGTGTTTGATACTGGAGCAGGAATCAAGACCTCAAGAAAATATTGTACAAAAATATTGGTATTTATTGAAAGAATGACCGTTTTCCCGGTAGTTTGCCCAGGTTAGGTCCCGGTAGTTTGCCCAGGTTAGGTCCCGGTAGTGTGATGCGGTCTAGGTTAGGTTAGGTAAGGTCAGGTAAGGTCAGGCTAATTTCAAAATGCCCCATTTGAATATGCCCTATCTTGGAAATGGGGCATTTGCGGAGGAAATGCCATAGAAGAAAATAGTCTTAGAATGGTCTAAATAAGTGGGTAATGAAGGTAGAAAAACGGTATGCAATAACGGTAATTCATTCAATATTTACCAAAATATTATACCAATATGGTAGAAATCAATCATAAAAATGGATAAAAATTAATATAGGTAAAATAAATCGTGAACGACAATATACTTACTGAGATAACGCATAAACAAATCGAATAATATCCGTGCTGTAGCCTAAAATATGTTCATGAGCTCTTGATTTATGCACCAGTATCCGACACCATGTATTTTCTTATCTATATTATTATTTCGCTTCCACGTTTCGTTATTTGTGGTTTCGTTGTATGCGAAAATAAATATGGCAATAATGAAAATCAATTTGAGGTATTAGTACAGAAGTGGACCTTAATTCAGCAGTGTTGCCAGATCCGGCTGCGTCCTAGTATTTTAGGTATTTATTGAAAGTGTTGCCAGATCCGGCTGGGTCCTAGTATTTTACCCCTGTCATTTATTGTACTTTATCACGATTATTTCCCGGTAGTTTGCCTAGGTTAGGTCCCGGTAGTTTGCCCAGGTTAGGTCCCGGTAGTCTGATGCGGTCTAGGTTAGGTTAGGTTAGGTCAGGTAAGGTCAGGCTAATTTCAAAAGGACATTTGAGGACACAAAGTTGGACAGTGTAGGCGTGCATCGCGGACACACACACACACACACACACAGACAGAATTTCGGCTTTATATATATATATATATATATATATATATATATATATATATAACTACGAGAATGTGAAAGGAAAGTGAGGTAGGAAATATATAGAATATCATACATCTGGACATGGGGGACAGGGTTCAGTGTTACCAGGTGAATTTTGCGTGAGGAAAATCTGAGGTGGGTAAGAATACTTGTGGCCAATAGTACATCTGTGCATTATAAGGGAAGTATACTCCATTTTCATGACCTTCCCAAGGATGAAAAACTTAGAGAAAAATGGATACAAGTTTGTGGTGCGACAAAAAATCGGAAGTTCAAGGCTGGAGCAGTGCCAACTCTTCATTTACCCGAAATGGAAGAAGGTAAATATAATTTAATTTTGTTGTATTGTCGTAGTGTTACCAACACCAATTTCTCATCCACGTGCACGCAACGGTATATCGCTACCTACCCTCCTCATTCACGTTCAACATCTATTCCCCCACACAACATAACCTCGCCTCCACATTCATCCACACACACGTACGACACGTTTTTCCCTTCTTTCCACTCGTGTCACACCTCGTGATCTCATACCCATACAACCAAGGCCACTTTTTATATAAGTACTTGGCCTTGGAGTAAATAATGTGTGTACGTACACGCCGTGCAGAGTGTGTGTATGTGTTGTTGCCGAAGTGAAAGTGAACGAAAAAACTCACTCATACTTTTTAGTAATGTTTGTTTTCATGTGTGACGTCATTTAGGAGGGTTTTATAAATATTTAGGCAAGGATTATAGTACTGGAATGTGTGAAAGCGATCTTGTGATGAAACCCCGTAGGGAGGTGTTGCCTGCAGTGATGTGGGCAATACTTTAAGGGTTTGGGCGCCCATTCGGCCCCCGCCACTCCCTTTCAGTTCTTCAACTGTCCTTTTCATTTAATTCCTTCCTGCTTGTTGTCACACCTCTCTATCACCTTTCTCTGGCGCTATATGACCTCACTGTTGCGGCGCCTAATATCAATCAATCAATCTTGTGATGAAATAGAATTTCTTAGTAACATATAACATAATATCGTAATAAAATGTTAAGTGAAGCTAAGAAAGAAAGAGATTTGGGAGTAAGGATGATTAAAAAAACTAACACCAGATGATCATAGAAATGAGAAAGTAAGAAATATGTATACATTGTCATCAAAGTTGAGAATGGCCTTCACTTATAGGCTATAGACGAAAAAATGGTCAAGAAAATTATCACATCTTTTATAAGTCCTACCTTGGAATATGATGCAGTAGTATGGAACCTACATTTAAAGAAACACATAACCAAGTTAGAAAAAGTACAAAGAGCAGCAACAAGATGGCTACCAAAGTCTAAGAGAACTAAGCTATGAAGAAAGACTAAAGAAACTAAAATTACCTAAACTAAAAGAAAGACGAAAGAGGGGAGATTATGATTATGGTTTACAAATGAGTCACAGAAAGATAAAAGATAGATATTGATAACTTGGGTCAACGAGGAATACCTACAATGAGAGGACACAGTAAGAAATCAATTAAAAGAAGAGGAGACAAAGATGTACAGAAATATATCTTTCCATAATAATAGAGTAATAGATCAATATGTATGGAACTCATTACCAGAAGTTGGTGTGTACCAAAAACATACATGAAAATAACGGGACATTACGAGCTTCACTCAATCCAGTAAAGATTCAAATAGGTAACAACCAATAGGTAAGGACACACACAATCGCGTTTACAGTTTGCATGTTAATCCTCAGCAGCAGGTGCAGAAGAGATACGCACAGGCATATAATATCGATCATGTTATCACAGACGACACAAACTCTGTCAAGCATCGCAGTAGGCTACCTGCTGGCGAAAACTTACTGGATTCCTTCATTTCATTTTATAATTGGCTGCTTTTTCTGTAAATATGACAAATTACTCCAGAAATACACGCCACTAGTTACTTATCGATATACGACTTCTAAACACTGGAATGTAAGTAAGTCAAGGGAATACTGACGGAATGTTTTCTGCTTCCAGGTATAATTATCTTACCTGGAGGCTATAAGAGAGTTGATATAGGGCCTATTCCACAGTGGTTTTGGATTGTTATGATTCTCCCCAACCACACTTGTCAGTCTTAAATATATCCAACAAACTCAGTATCCCTATGATCCACAAAATCTGTCAGGTAGTTTCATTTTTACGATAGTTTCATAGTGGAGTCATTAAATTCATCAAATAATTCACTCATGAGTCATTTACACAGTTCAGTTTCTTTCGTTATGGTGCTTGCAAACCAAAACAAACCACTGTGGAATCGGCACATATATAGACTCCATGGGAAGAGCCGAGTAACTTGTAATTATTATTATTATTATTCCACACACACACACACACACACATACACACACGAACTCATGCGCGCACTTGTAAGTATGCATACATAACGAAGACGGTGTTAAGAAATGAGAACAAGTGAGGAAGAAGATACATTTGTAGGTCATGTGGTCAGTAGGTGGCTATATACTGTAGAAGGTATAGGAGGGTAGTCAGTCAACCTACATAGCATACCAATTAATTGTGCCTCCTCCTTCCTAATTGAGTCAATATATATTCAACTAGCGAGTTGTGGTGTACTTAGTAATTGGAGGAAGGTAATTTCTTTGGGTTATATAATTATTGATCACTGGAAGGTTGTATAATTATGCATCCCTCTAAAGTCTAAACAAATGCCATGAAACAGATCAAACTCTTTTTAGTCTATAGTCTCACTGAGGACATTCTGTTTCCTGGGCAGCTGGTAGATAGAGTGTTTGGATGATTCAGCTGTAGCCTTCCACTTCATCAGAAATTATTAAGAGGACTAATCTTCCCCTTAATCAAAGATGAATATATATGAATTGCGTTGTTGAATTAAGGGACCCTGTGATGTAGTCAGAAAATTGGAGGTAAATGAGTCCTTGAAATATTGCCACGAAACACACACACCTATATGAAAAAAGCTTCTTGTTTCGTGGCATGGTCAGGAGGAATCAGAAGCTTCCAATTTTCATACGCGATCACAAGGTCCTTAATTAAGTATATCTGCTGTGTTTTGGTGTAGGTATATAGTGGTTCTCTGTATAGCACACAATCACAATATCGTAAATCACAGTCATAACTTATAAATCATCGATGAGTTATATTCTATCAAAATCAGATCTCATACATAATCATAAAACAAATCAACCACAATAATAAGATTGAAATTACAACCATAAATCACAATAATAATAATAATAATAATAATAATAATAATAATAATAATAACAATAGTAGTAGAAATAATAATAATAATAATTTTTGTTTTAATTTTAATAATGATAATAATATTGATAATAAAAATAATTTTAATAATTATAATAATATTAATAATAACAATAATAATAATAATAATAATACCGTAATAATAATACTTAAGATCCAATAACAAATCACAATAACATACTGAGTGACTGGCATATAATTTGGAGGAATCGATGAACTTCCTCCAGTCTAACCAAAAGAAAGATGATTCCTGGACAAGTTATTATATTATTCATTGGCATCCCTAGCAACTGTCCCTCTGTGTTGTCCCTTCCCATCCACACATACATACACACACACAGTATATAGGACAACGTACTCTGTATCACCCCTACCTGTTCTGCCATGGCCCTACTCGTCTCTCTCTCTCTCTCTCTACACATACACACACCTCGGTACAGAGCTGTTATGATAAAAGTGGAATGCAGGAAATTACTACAGTATAATAATTAAATTTTTAGTTATCCAATATTTAGATATTAATGTTAATAGACAGACAGACACATAAATAAATAAATTAATTAATTAATTAATAAATAAATAAGTTAGTTAACAAGCATATAAATAAATAGTTATACAACATATGGCAAGAGAAAATGACTATAATAATACCAGATCCAGATTATAATCCTGTACTAAGACTACGGATATAAACACCTTGAAGGAGTGTCTGGCTTCCTGCCATCGGCCTCATGAAAAGAATAGCTGATGTGAAGGTTGGCTGTTGGCTGGGCATTCACGTTAAGGACCCCAGTGATGTAGTCAGAAAATTGGAGGTTAGTGAGTCCTTCAACAATTGCCACGAAACACCAACAATGAAGGAGGTTGTTTCGTGGCATAGGCAGGAGGAATCAGAAGCCTCCATTAGTCATACACGATCACAGGGTCTTAATTAAGGGGATGGTACAGTGTTGATAAATCTAGAGCAAGTGATCCCTCTCTCCAAACTACTCCAAGCAACAGGAGGAATCAGGTGCTCCAGATTTACCAACAAGAGATTCTCCCCATAAGGTCCACCTGGTAAAAACTATAACACCACCACAAGATTTATAGGATGGTATTATTAAACAACTACTTCGAGGAAAAGTTCTCTTTCTTCGTCGCTCAGTTCCTATATATTATTTTGCAATGTGAATTTGTCGACGAAACACCTTCCTATTTCCTCCAAGAACAAGTTTGATAAATTATACCACCCTTACAACACACACACACACACACACACTACCCGAAGATGTTGTCAAAGATATTCCATACAGACCACTTGGATTTTTTCAGAGCGTTTCCCCTGCCCCCTGCCGCCCCTTCCCATGTCCTCCTCCTCCTTAGTGGTTCAGCTGGATGGTTGTTGTGGTTGTATAGCCTTGGTCCTCCACTCCATCGCTGGCCTGTGGTGGTGGTGGTGGTGGTAGGTAGTCCCGTGTGTTGTTGGTTAGTAGTAGTGGTGGTAGGTAGTCCTGTGTGTTGTTGGTTAGTAGTGGTGGTGGTAGGTAGTCCTGTGTGTTGGTGGTTAGTGGTAGTGGGTAATTTTGCTGTATCTTGGAGCCTAACCCTTAATAACCCTGTTCTTGTGTTGGTTGTTCCTCCGTGACTGGCAGTGTGTACTACCTCCCAGTTGGTGTTCTGTGACTGTTTATCCTCGTGTCTCTGCAGTTCTTGGCCCGTTGTCTTTTCCCCGCCATTTCCATCCTGTGAACCTCCATGGAGTCGCTTTTCTCTCTCGGAATAATAAGAGGATGAGGAAGATGTGGATGCCGGAGGATGGTGGTTGTTGTTATTGGGGACTTGTCTCACATACTCGTGGCCTTTTTGCTGATGGAACACTTGATAATTAGTGCCCTGTTGTTGGACGTTCCAGCCTCCGTTTACAGTTGGACTCGGGTATGGCTGATTGTCGTCGTCGTCGTTTTGTTGATGTGACTGATCGTAGTATGTTTCTTGGTGAGGGTTTTCCTGGTTGTCTGCATAATGATGTTGTTGTTGTGGTGGTTGTTGATAGTGAGTACGATCATCATCATCATCATCATCATCATCCTCTTGGTGATAATTGTTGTTTTCCTGTGAGCGTGGATGGTGATCATGGTCTTCGTTCTCTTCTGTGTTTTGTTGGTAATATGGCAAGTAGTAGTACAAGTATTCGTCGTCCTCTTCTACATAATGGTGGAACTTTTCATCGGATTGTTTCCCCTTTTTAAAGAATGGGTAGTTGTGGTCATCATCGTCGTCGTTATGCTTTATGAAATATGGGTAGGGGTGTATTTCCTCTGATTTAGCTCTCGGAAAATACGGGTGGTGTGTTTCTTCAGACTCTTCTCTCACATGGTACATTGGGTGTTCTTCTTGTGAGTTCTCCATCATCATATAATAAGGATGGTGTTTTTCTGGTGACTCTTCTTCCATCATCATCATATCATAAGGATTTTCTGGTGACTCTTCTTTCATCATACCGTAGGGGTGTTCTTCTTCGGACTGTTCCATCATCATGCCATAAGGATCTTCTTCTTCGGACTCTTCCATCATCATGCCGTAAGGATCTTCTTCTTCGGACTCTTCCATCATCATATCGTAAGGGTCGTAATCCTCGCTGTAGTAGTCATAGTCTTTCCTCACATAGGCTCGCACTGCATGAGAAGGAGAAATAATAGAGTTAAAGAGTGTAGTTACAGTATTGGTAAAATCTGGAGTAACTGGATCCTCTACATTATATTTCAAGCAACATGCCACCAATATTGTTGTTAATCTGGTCCTTTTTCCTAGTTGGTATACTTTAATTGAAGGAATGAAGGCGTTCGAATTTACCAAATGTATATTACCCCCGTATTACTGTCAGGGTTAGACTTCTATAGCATGCAGAAGAACACAAAGAGAAGAAGATAGTTTAATATACGTGACGATATATATATTATACTCAACACTATATCCCTCACTACCACCGTAAGTATTAGGCCTACACAGCAAAAAATAAACCATTATAATAATTATACACGTGGTAATATTTATTTGGGTTGTAGTAGTTTTTATACTCACAGAAGAGCGCCTGGATACCGAAGAAGGCCAGCCAGTTGAGGGCCAACTTTTTGAGGTCACCGGGAGCAAACCACAACCATCCCTTGGGTTTGGCCGCCTCCACCAACCCCACTCCACCACCGTATTTACCAATTCGGTTCCCGTCCTCTGTCAGTTCCTTCTCCTCCCGGTAGAGCGAGAAGTCCTGCAAGTTGATGACGGTCTCGTACAGCCAGTCCCACATCGACTCGTGGTGGAATATAGACTTTAACATCCACTTCGCTGTTTTGTACGTCTGGCCCACGGGGTCGAATTTGATGACTGTCACTGGTGTTTTGAGCTTGTTATTGTCTTCGTCTTCTTCTTCTTCTTCTTCTTCTTCTTCGTTTTCTTCACACGAATCTTCCTCTTCTTCTTCTTCGTCTTTAATATGCACTATTTTTTTGTATTTCAGTAGCTTTCCCATGAGTTTGTGCCAGTGGTAGAGAATCTCTTTTTTAAACGGGGTGGTGACGCCAAAATAACTAAATATTTCGTCTTTAACGTGAGGATTGACGAACTTCTGGAAGTAATCTGACCAAGTCCAATATGTTTCCTCAGATGAATATTTCTCCACGCCTTTCACGTACGCCTTAAACTTGTCCTTGACCTGCTCCACCATATCTATGAAGCGGTGTAGCATTGTTTTCTTCCCTACCCAATGTTTAGCAGCGAGAATTATGTAATTTGTTAATTTGTCCTCCAGTGATTGTTTAAAGCCTTGTTCATGTTCCTCAGATTTGGCCAAATAATCCTGCAGGGACATTTTTTCTCCTATTTTGTCGTGTTTTATGTTTTCTAGTGTGTCTATAACATCGCCAGCTTCAGTTCCGTGAAGAAGCGACAATAGGTAGTCTTTCAGGGGCTTTAAGTGTCCATGTGTGTGTATATTTTCACCTTCAATCCCGTGAGAGAGCGACAGTAAATGGTTAATCACTGGCAGTAAGTGTCCTGGTGCGAGTAAATCTTCACCTACAGTCCCGTGAAGATGTGACAACAAGTAGTTTTTTAGTTGGTCTTTGTGTGTCAGTTTGTCCAGATGGGTACCTGGAGGTTTGCTGGGGTGTGTCATTGAGTGGTAGTGGTGTTCCTGGGACATCTTACCTGGTTTTGGTTTGTCTTTGTCTTTATGATTAACGAGAAGTACCGGTACGTGGGAGTATGACCCGTGTTCCTTTGAAGGCTTGTCCACCAGGCCTTCCAACAAGTGGGTGGGGATTGCAAGGGCGTGGGAGACAGACGGGCGAGGCCTTTTCAGTGACCTTCCTTCTCCGAGTTGGCCCACTGTGTGCCCCTCGGCAGGTATGTGGTCAGTCTCATCTCCCAGGGTTTCAGGCTGACGTTCCTTGCTGGGTGTGTTGAAGGAGGAGGAAGAAGGGGAGGAGGGAGAGTCGCTATTGTGACCTGTATGGCTTGCCTCGTTTTGTAAGCTCTCTTCTGTACTTTCCCCAGTAGGTGTGTTGTGGATGGTGGAGGAGATGGAGGGAGGCAGGGAGACACAGACGCCGCACACAGCCGCCAGCAGCCACACCAGCAGTAGATACTCCCGCAAGGTTGTCATCTCACTCGTTTTATATTTTCACCTGTGTCAAGGAAAAAAAATGAGACGATATATTAGTTAAGTGTTAATGACCTTCAAACACTTATCAAATGCATGAGATATTTATTAATGAGACGAATCAGTAATTATTAATACACCTCACTCTATTAATTAAGGAAAGTGCAGAGAGATATTGGCAACACTGCATGTTTCTATAATTATGGTTTTGTACTTGTTTTGCATTATTGTATGGCGTTGTATTATATTGTATTGGTTGTTGTGTTTGCATAATTCTATTGTATTGGTTGTTGTATTGTATTGTATTGGTTGTTGTGTTGCAGTAACGTATTTTATTGTATTGGTTATTGTGTTACAATAATTTGTACTGGTTTCTGTGTTGCAATATTGTATTATAACGTACTGGTTTCTGTGTTGCAATAATGTATTATAACATACTGGTTTCTGTGTTGCAATAATGTATTATAACGTACTGGTTTCTGTGTTGCAATATTGTATTATAACGTACTGGTTTCTGTGTTGCATTATTGTATTATAACATACTGGTTTCTGTGTTGCAATATTGTATTATAACGTACTGGTTTCTGTGTTGCAATATTGTATTATAACATACTGGTTTCTGTGTTGCAATAATGTATTATAACGTACTGGTTTCTGTGTTGCAATATTGTATTATAACGTACTGGTTTCTGTGTTGCATTATTGTATAGCATTGCTTTCTGTATTGTAACTTATTCTAGACGATTTTGATTCAACTGATAAAACACGATGCCCCTTTCCCTTCCCTTCCCACGCTATCAGGCATTCAAAGAGGGATATAATTAGTTGTAGTCAGAAAATTGGAGGTTAATAGTGAGTCCTTCAAATATTGCCACGAAACACCACATAATTATATTTAAGGAGCTTGTTTCGTGGCATAGTCAGGAGGAATCAGAAGCCACCAAATCTAATACACGATCACAGGGTCCTTAAGGTGAAAGCGCTCTCATATCTCTTCAACCCGCCCCGCCCCCTTATCATTAGTGGGTCACATCTTAAGTCTTTTCTCACCAAGTCCGCCTGTCTGAATGAATGCCCACCCACCCGTACACGCTCGCCAACCTGTTTCTCTGTTTTCCTTTTTTTTTTTTTTTTTCTTCTTATCCGTCAGCGTTATGCTTTTTGTTGTTGTGATGGAAAGAGAGAAGGAAATCAACAGAGAGGATGGATAGTAAGCATGAAGGAAATAGTGGGATGGGAGGGACAGTAAGCACAAAGAAAATAGCTATAATGATGGGGGGGACAGTAAGCCCGACGGAAATAGAAGGAAAGGAGAGACAGCAAGCACGAAGGAAATAGTGGGATGGGAGGTACAGCAAGCACGAAGAAAACAGCTAGAAGAAAGGCCTGAAGGTCAGCAAGCACGAAGGAAATAGAAGGAAAGGAGAGACAGCAAACACGAAGGAAACAATGGGATGGGAGGTACAGCAAGCACGAAGGAAACACAAGGAAGGAGAGACAGCAAACACGATGGAAACAGTGGGATGGGAGGTACAGCAAGCACGAAGGAAACAGCTATAAGGATGGGAGGGACAGCAAGCACGAAAGAAACAGTGGGATCATGGAAGGTACACCAACTACGAAGGAAACAGCTATAAGCTTATGATGCATGGGAGGGACGGCAAGTACGAAGGAAACAGAAGGAAAGGATATAGAGAAACATTAACTACGATACTATAAATAAGAATTAACACTTGAATGCAACGAATATAAACGCTATTACATTCTTACCTTTCTGTGTGGACCATCAATAGTTTATCCCCCCTCCTGTCTGCCTGTCTGCTTGCTTGGTTTGGTTGGTTGGTTGTGTGGTTAGTCCATATCAAACACTCCGGTATCCGGGGGAGTGATCTGCCAACACGCATTCAAGTTTTTCTAGTGATCTAGTTTTTCCGTGGAAAGAGGGCTGGCGGATTTCACCAATTTCTCTCTGGAAGGATGGAGGTATCAATGATGTTTACAATATTATAAACTATTTCAGTTAAATCGGTAATAATTCCTCACATAACTATAACTCAGATCTACATCAAAAGAGTTTGTCACAGAAAGAAAAAATATCCCGTTTCCCAAGAGCTCATTGACTTCATTCCTGCTGACAGTCACGTCGGGTGTAATAGCACTGTGTGTGTGTGTCAGAGAGGTAATAAAATTGAGTCACACCGAGAGGAAGATATAGGCTAGCGTACGAAGTGGGTGTGGTACAAATGTCTATAGCACTTTTCCTTATGTAACCGTAGCACTTTCCCTATTGCACTTTTCCTTCCGTCCTGTGATGAGTCTAAAGTTACGGTAGTCTATAGCTGGCTTTCTCCGTCATCCAAGTAGTTTAACTAAGATTTAAAGAGGAGGCCCTGCCCTGTGAATAAGGACGGAGCACATCTGACCCGTCTCGTGCTGTTAGAAGCTATGGTAGGAGTGAGTGTGGTCTCTAGGGTACCCCAATGAGTCAGTCAGCCAAACCAAACCAAACCACGCCCTCTGCTCTCAGCTACGTCCGCCCTCCCTCCCCACCAGCCCGTCCGGTTGTGGCAGGTTTCGGGTCTTGCTCACTCACCCTAGTCTAGTGACACACTGACCTAGAATTGATACGGTGGTGTATTACAGTAGGTATAGGTGGGTACTCCAATGTGATAAACAATATGATACACTTTCTCTCTGTAGTGTGAGATGACCGGTGGATATCCTCGCCTGTCAATCATTATGTACTGTATTGTATTGTATATCAGACCAACAGTGTTACTAGAGAGAGTTTGTTATTTGTCTGTTTATTTATTCATTTTTTATCGTGGCGAAACAAATGCTCCAATTCCCAGGACCCATAATTAACATCTGCACTGCACTAGTAAGCCTGAAGCTTCTTTAATAAATTATTTTCGTATGTAATTCGCATTCAGAAGCCAAGCAATGTGCATAATAAATGAATAAACTGACGATGATCTTACCTCCGACACTGGGCGGACTGTCCCGAAATTTCCGGCAGCATAATTTCTGGCCACTTGTTGGCGGTAGGGGACATACCGGCATGCTAACACCGACTTTTCGGCGAAGTGAGCGGAAAATGTGCTATTTATAGTGTGATAGCCCCTTTACTTGTGAGCAAGGATAATAGTCTATCATCCTTGCTTGTGAGTGACATTATGAATATTTTTCATGTTATTTTTTTAGTTTTTCAGTCACAGAGATGATTGCATCATTTTTCCCTTGCTGTTCTGTCTCTCACCCATTAGAAATATAAACTAAAAAATAATTGTCTCTTTTGTATATATTTCCTTTGCCCTTGCTTTGACCCTTGATAATATACCGTGGTGCCAGATATGGAGAATTTTCCTTATAACATATTTTATTAGATGTACAGTACCAAGGTGTGGGGGGTTATAAATTTACCTTCCCCAACATATAGGTTTTAGAAGTTGTACATATCCTTTTAAAATTTTTAACATCTTTTAACACCATTTAGGGAACCTTTTTTTAATAATGATGTCCCCTGCCACTGTGGAACGAGCGCTGCATTGGCCTTGCCAGCCATCAGCGGCCCCCCAGTGGGGTAGTGGACAACTATGGCTGTTTGGACAGGAATGGATGAGAAGTGTATAGGAATAGGGAGTGACGGGTGTGCAGTAGGAAATGAGAGAGTAGGAAGCATTGTTGGTAAATGGGGTGTGGAAGGAGTGAATGAGAATGGTAAGTATCTGGTGGACGTTTGTGCTACGAGGGGATTGTTCTTAGCCAACACCTTTGAGCACAAGATGATACACCGGTATACATGGAGGAGAAGGGATGATAGAGGAGAACAAAAGAGTTTAATTGATTATGTAGCTGTGGATGAAAGATTGAAGGATGGTTCAATGCTCTGACCATTTTGCGGTCTTGGTAAGGATTAAGGTCAGGGTTAAGTGGGAGTACAGTAGGAGTGATGAAGGGGGGAATTCACCTTTGTGGTATATGACTTCATTTTTAAGTAAAACTAAAGTACTGGACAGCAAAAGTAGAGTTGATGCCATCACTGTCAGACTTTCTAAAACTTTTGCCAAGGCTATATGATGGAAAATTACAAGAGCTAGATAATGAGTGGAGGAATTTGGACACCGCAACTGAATTAGAGGATATTGAGACAGACACACACTCTGATATCACTGACTTCTATAAAAAATTGGGGAGGTTAAAGACAATGAAGGTACTTTAAAATCTTATAATTTTGCCCTATTTGCATTGAAAGTATTGGCATTGCCTACATCTAATACTGCTGCGTGTTTTCTAAAATTAATTTAATCAAAACAGACACCCGGAACCGTCTCCAAGTACTGTACATACCTATGGGTACTTTAATGTTCATTTCCTTGCACATTCAATTATTACTGTACATATTACAAGTATACTTGTCTTACTAGTTGACTAATTGTTAATTAATGATGAAGAATTGATCTCTAAATTTTCTTTAATAATTAATGTATTTGTCAGACATGTATCTGTATGGATTTTTTTTGTGTATCCACCCACCTTTTCTATAACACGCCGTATGCGCTTTGTATCCCAAACACGCCTTTTGATTAGTATTTAGCCTAGTGCAGCTTGAATTTACATTCTTACTTTTAACCACATTCATGTTTTGTTGGAGTGACATGGAGTCAATTGTTAGTCATGGTGTTGTGTGTGTTGGTAGATAGGGTGTGTGTTTGTGTTGGTGTGTGTGTTGGTAGATAGGGTGTGTGTTTGTGGTGGTGTGTGTGTTGGTAGATAGGGTGTGTGTTTGTGTTGGTGTGTGTGTTGGTAGATAGGGTGTGTATTTGTGGTGGTGTGTGTGTTGGTAGATAGGGTGTGTGTTTGTGTTGGTGTGTGTTGGTAGATAGGGTGTGTATTTGTGGTGTTGTGTGTGTTGGTAGATAGGGTGTGTGTTTGTGTTGGTGTGTGTGTTGGTAGATAAGGTGTGTGTTTGTGGTGGTGTGTGTTGGTAAATAGGGTGTGTGTTTGTGTTGTGTGTGTTGGTAGATAGGGTGTGTGTTTGTGGTGGTGTGTGTGTTGGTAAATAGGGTGTGTGTTTGTGTTGTGTGTGTTGGTAGATAGGGTGTGTGTTTGTGGTGGTGTGTGTGTTGGTAGGTAGGGTGTGTGTTTGTGGTGGTGTGTGTGTTGGTAGATAGGGCGTGTGTTTGTGTTGTGTGTGTGTTGGAAGATATGGTGGTGTGTGGGTGTGTGTGTGTGTGTGTGTTTGTGCTGTCTGTAGAGGTTGAGGCGGTCACCCAGTACCCAAGGTCGCGGTAGGTCATCTAGGTGGAGGTCTGACTCACACAATCTGACTTCAGCACCTTCACGTTGCCTCTTCTCCTCCTCCAATTGCTGACGTCGTTTCAAATCAGCATCGGTGGTGACTTGGACATCGGCTGACTCGAAAGGAGGTAGAATTTGATGCTGACGAATGCCTCCTGACGCTCTCTTGACACTTTGCTGATCTGCTGCGGTACTGCTGACTGTGATTGTAAGCCTGTCCCTAACGCCGTCGCTAGCAGGCTTATAAGTACAATCTACAGTAGGAACAGTGAGGTCATGTGGCGCCCGAGAAAGAATGAAGAAGGAAGGTGATTGTGGTACAGATACAATGGCTCCATAGATAAACATATAAACAAACAGAGCCATTCATTGTATATCAGTAAAACACACACATGCCACTGACACACATACACACAGTATGTGAGAAAGAGAAGTGTGAGGGGAGGAGGGGCGATGGAGCAAGTGAGGAGGGAGTGTTGGAACAGGGAAAACTGGAGACTCTACTCTGGGTCACTCTGACCTTCATGACTCGGTCGGAGCGGCTGGACAAGTAAAAATAAATGGAGTATAGTAAATATTGTTATATCACCATAAACAAATTAACAGTAGACCCCTTGTTTATACATTAATTGAACCAGAGAAATATAGCAACAGAAATTATTATGAATATCCTTGCAGAAAAAGATGCTTTTTTATCCATAGATAATTGTAGTAATGACCACACTGTGAATTGAGAAAATTAAAAAAAAAAATATACTGTGGGCATCAACAAATGCATTATGTCCTGTTATTTCTGGAGTGGCGGCGTCTACGTCGTGGGACCACCCCCCAAGGCTGCCAAGGAAGGAAGCTATGGGGGCCAAAGTTGGGGGCGCGAGTCCCTGGGAACGGCTTCGGTCACCCAGGCAATACCACACACACACACAGTTACACATTTTTTCATCATCGATGAATGATTCTCCGGCTGTCATTTCTCGGCTTCTCCTTCTAGCCGGAGACATTGAAAGCAATCCTGAACCCACAAACAAATACACATGTCCGACATGCTCTAAACCCATCACATCAAGTAGGCAGACAAAGGGTTCAGTTCAATGCAACTCTTGTAAGAACTGGACCCACTTATCATGTACAACATTAGCATTCATGAAACACTACACCAACAAATGGACCTGTTCCACATGTCCCACACCTCTTCCAACACCACAACCTTCATCACCCTCACCATCACTCCCACCTCCATCACCCCCACCTCCATCACCATTACCATCACCCACACCTCCATCACCATTACCATCACCATCACTCCCACCTCCATCACCCTTACTATCACCCACACCTCCATCACCCTTACCACCACTCCCACCTCCATCACCCTTACTTCCAACACCAACAATACCTCCACCTCCAACTCCTTCCCCCCCACACTCTCCTCTCCCCCGTGCAGCAGCACCTAACACACACCGCACACACAACATTAACATACTTCAACTAAACATAGATGGCATAAACACCAAAAAACAAGAACTCACACACTTCATTACACAACATTATATACACATTGCCATCTTACAAGAAACAAAATTACGTAACAAAAACAAAACACCTTCTTTCACCAATTTCACCACCATCAGACAGGACCGGGCCAACTGCAATGGCGGTGGACTCATCACCCTGTACATAAATCCCTAAATTATATAGAAACCAGTGCGGAGCTGAAATCCCTCCTCCTTCACCACGACACCACCACATAAATTCAAGCAATCAAAGTCCGCACTGGGAAATCATCAAACATCACAATAGCTAATTTATACATACCCCCTCAAACCAGCCCAACAGTTCCCAAAAATTTCTCCCCCCAGCTCCAACAGATCACCAACCAACCTGACCTCATCCTGGGTGGTGATTTCAACGCCAAGACGTCGGCCTGGTATGTCAACAACCCAGATACAGACAGAGGGCTTGTAAAATCCTTGCACAAACCGACAGCCTCATTTAATTAAACAACCCACAACAACACACTCATATCCCTCACCAAGCCCTCTTCCAACCTTCCTCTCCCAATATATCCTTCTGCTCTCCCAACCTCGTCCCCAGGCCCAGGGGCCCAGAACATCATGGAAGGTGGTCAGAACCCATGGCTCTGACCACTTTCCAGTCATAATCACCACAAACACAAGAATCACCCCAGTTGGCCACAGACACACATACACAAACTACAAATTTAATGTGTCAACTGGGAAGCCTTCACTACCAAAACAGAACAACACTTTGAAACACTGAATAGTAGGATACACCCATCACAAACATTAACACAGCTGTTAAAAAAATTCAATACAATTATACAAAACGCAGACAAACATTACCCACTTATTTACACCATTCTAAAACTATTTTCTTCTATGGCATTTCCTCCGAAAATGCCCCATATCCAAGATAGGTTAGAATTGTCTAAATAAGTGGGTAACGAAGGTAGAAAGACCGTACGCAATAACGGCAATTCTTTCAATATTTACCGAAATGTGCGGCATTATTATGTGCCCCAGTCACTTTATGATAGTTTACACCGGTTATATCCCGGTAGTTTGCCCAGGTTAGGTCCCGGTAGTCTGCTGTGGTCTAGGTTAGGTTAGGTCAGGTAAGGTCACACTAATTTCCAAATTATGTTTGTAAAACGGGGCATATCTCGAAAAGTGTTAGAATGGTCCAAAATAGTGGGTAATGATACTAAAATATACAATATAGTGAAACCAGTTCTTCTGTAAATTTACCGGTAATTCTTTCAATATTTACCCCAAAAACTTTCAATTACATGGCAGAGTGCACAGGCAATGCTATCCTAATCCCATAACATGGAGGTATAATATATACCTCCATGTCCCATAACCGGCAACTCGTCGTTGGCTTCTACAATGACTACAAATGTGGCGGCAACCATGAAGGTATAATACCTCCATGGCGGCAACACTGTATTGAAACAGAAACTGTAAACAAAACTCGAGTAACATGTGAAGCCTGTAACCCTTGGCGACTGTGTTGTTCTATGAAGATAATTATGTATATGTATCCAAACTGTAAATAATACATCATGTATATATAGAAAGCAACGTATGACCACACACAGCCACAATATATAGTCATCAGCTGATGCCAACTATAAACAGGATAAACAGTGATAATAAAATGGAAGGCTAAAATAAATTTTTCGGGATTTTCTAGTTTGACTGTACACCGGTAAGTTAGTAATTTTTTCTGATGCTGTTGTATTACTTTTTTATATATAATTTTCGTACAGTTTAGGTTGACCAACTGAAGGTAAAAACATCGTAATAACAACCGGCAATAGAGTAGATATTTACCAACACAAGTTTTCCCACCAATTTTTTTTTTCACTTGTATATGTTTAAATAATGGGCCATATTCAGCATCCGTGGTGTATACGATGGTGTGGTACTGTACGATGGCTCGGTTGTTTATTTATGGGTCCATCGTATGCACCACAAACCTTCTTGAATATGGCCCAATATTAGTACGACAGTGCATTTTGATCATAACACCATCACCCTAAAATAAAACATAGGAGGCTTGAATGAATGTTGAAACAAGTATATAATGCCTTAATTAGTGAATACTCATGGTTTAATTAGCATCGATCTGACTTGGCGTAACCTAACCTGGATCGAAGCAGAAGGTAATTATTTAGTATATAGCCGTTTTCTACTACGATGATTCTACCTTCTTTACCCACTAATTTATACCATTCTAAGACACTTTTCTTCTAAGGCATTTTCTTTGGAAATGCTTCATTTCCATGATAGCTCATATTCAAATGAGGCATTTTGGAATTCGCCTTACCTAACCTAATCTACAGTAGACCGCAGCAGACTACCGGGACCTAACCTGGGCAAACTACCGAGACCTAACCATGGTAAAGTACCTGGACCTGACCGGGGCAAACTACCAGGACTTAGCCGAATGTGGCAACACTGCTACAAAATGGCAATATACTGGATAAACATCGAGCCGACTATTCGGACCTAACCTAACCAAACATTAGGAGGAGGGAGACCAACATGGTCAAAATGCACTATTGCCCCTTATATTTCAACATATTCAAAACAGGGATTGGTGTATTATCCAAATAAAGTTGGTAATATTGTGTTTTCCATTTCTGTGGCTCAACTTAACTCTAGAAGGGTATCGTCAGGTTTTAATAACAGGAAAGGTATCGTCGGGTCTGTCAGACCTGTGGGGGGGGGAATCATATAAATTCAATTATGCTGAAATATTTGATGAGAAATGGTTTACAACTAATATAACCTTTAGTTTACCTAAGTAAAAAGTGGAATTATAAAAACTGAAACATTAACCCTATTTGGCAGATTTATTAAAAAATTATTCAGTTATTTTGGAAAATAGAGATAAAGTTCATTTTGATCACTGTGCAACCAAAGCTAACATTCGATAGTTCTCAATATCTCGTTGACTTCTTCCATGGACCACCAGTTTCCTTGTACATGACAGTCAGTTCGCCAACAGGATTATGTTACCGTATGTTTGAAACAAAAGCAAATATAAGGTATCATTTTTGCACAGAAAAAAACAAAAAACAAATTCTATACAATGCCTGCAGTGTAGGTAATGTTCACATAATGACTATTAATTGATAAATATGGGTTACAGGGTGTAAGAAGGTCTTACTTGCTCTAAGCACAATCAAGGCAAACCGGTAGGAAATGCTATTGATACACAAAGCGACTGCAAATTGAACACATAAATCTTGTCTTCCTGTCCTTTGTGTTACACAGTACACACTTCTTGGTGTTAGATGTGGTGGGCTGTCCTGTTGGTGCATGGCAACTTATTGGTATGTCACAGACTTCACAAATTGTTCTCACCAATGAATATGTGCTAGGGAGAGCGGTTTACCTTAACACACAAGTATAGGCAGCTGTGATGGAGTACTCGTTGTTGTCGTTGTAGGCTGTTGTCTCTTCGGAGTGATTTAAAAATAGATTATATGATGTGGAGAGTTAGCAAGCACCAGTTATCAGTTTAACCAGATTTTTTATTGATAACCGAAGTGGTATTACAAGTTCACAAGAGTGTTAGTTAGACTTAGGAGCTAACTAAAAGAGAGAGAGACGTGAGATAGACCTGTTAAGCTATAAGTATCTATTACCTCAACAATTTTATAAACTGTTTCAGGTCAGGAATGTGTAGGGCCCCTTATATGAAATATACATTTTCCGTTAGGATATAAGATACATAGTACAATCCAGGCCGTTGCGTTTATAAAGTAGTTAATTGGATGGTATGGATACTATAATAACTTACTATTTTATATATGGTACAGTAAATATTAAAGCTCATTTTCCTTTTCAGAGACTCTTACTATGGCTGAAGTAATTGAACTTTCTGATGATGATGTAAGTATTGTAATCTGAGTACAACTGTTAATTTTACTCTGCCTCCATGCAACCACTGAGGGTCGATTCCACAGGTTGTTCGTAGTGGTTTGTAAGCACGCAAACGAAAGAATGTTAGCCGTGTAAATGACAAATGGCTGAATTATTTATTGAATATGGTAGGTAAACTATGCAGTGATCATCATCATCCTGTTTGATAGATTTTGTGAATGTGGATACTCAGCTTTTGGAAAATAATGAAACCTTACAATTGTGGTTGGTTAGGAAGCTAACAAACGAATACAACTTGGGAATTGACCCTTAATCAATCAATCAATCGATCTTTTCCTTTCTGTTTGTAAGGGGAGGACTAACTAAAGGCAAGATACCTACTATATAGATCTCGTTTCATGTGAAGAAAGTAAAGGGGTTTGAGAGACCTATAATTATGTCCAATTTTTTTTTGTAGATGCCCAGACTCTATAACGTCTTGAGTTTAGTAGGTAATTACTATGTACAGTCAGTTGTATGTTCACTGTTTTATAATGTTACAGATTATTATGGAAGATGACTTAAAGAAGGCAACCAGCAACAGGAGCACTAAAAAAGTATTAAGATGTCTCAACTCGGATTGTCGATTTGATAAAGAGTTGATTCTTGCTGAGGAATATGTACGAAGATACTATGGAGTTCTGTCGTATCCCAAGTGAGTATGGTAGGGTATAATATATTTTGCCAGCTGTGTTAAGTTATACTGGTCTATTGTTATGACTAAGTACTGTAGGCTTATTGTAATTCCTTATCAAGTTTTACAATATAATAAGCCATCTCATTTCCTATGTTTGTAAAAACATAGAAGGATGAATATTATGCTAGATGGTGATATATTGGAGGAGGTGGAGTACTTTAAGTATTTGTGGTCAAAGGTGATAGTGGATAGCAAAATAGAGACAGGTAAAATCTAGAGTAACTGAAGTAGGAAAGGTGCTAGGATGAATGAATAGGATGTTTGGCTGTAAGTCACTTAGAATGGATGTAAAGAGGAAGTTGTATGAAGGGATTGCAGTGCCTACTGCACTGTATGGAGCGGAAACATGGAATATGGGAGAAAGTGAGAAGAGAAGGTTGAATATAGTAGAGATGTGATGTCTGAGAAGCATGTGTGGTGTGACTCGCATGGACAGAGTCAGGAATGAGGAAGTGAGGAGGACAGGTGTAGTGAGAGAGTTAGCAGGCCGTGCAGAGCAGAGTGTGTTAAGATGGTTTGGACATGTGGAGAGAATGGAGGAGAATAGAATGGTAAGAGGATAGGGGGCTCAGAAGTGGGAGGTGTAAGGAGGAGAGGAAGGCCACAGAGGAGATGGATGGACACTGTGAAAGGAGCTCTGAGTGGAAGAGGTACCATATATCTGTGGAGTAAGGTAGAGTGATTGCACGTGACAGAAACGAGTAGAGGAGGGTGGTGAATGCTTAAAAAGTGGATGCAGCTTCACGGTCCTTGGAGGAGGGACCTGCATTGAGTGTGGCTCATGGACCGGCTGGATGCAGGAAGGGGAGTTTGCCCTGTAGTGAAGTGGCAGGGGTAAACCAGCCTTTGCTGTCGGGCCTTACTGTGGATGTAAACATAGCTGTGCCCCTTGTAGTCCCACAAGGAGATGCCGTTGTGTGGTGGGGGTTGCTCCCTCCTCCAACAGGGATTGGAGGGTTGAGATATGGAGTGTGTGTTTGGGGGGGGGGGAAAATCTACGGTTGGGCATTTGTGTTTCGAAGGGTGTATGATGTGACAGGGCTACCTCCAGCGTGGAGTTGAAGGCCTGGTATATGTATGTATGTAAAAACTATTGTTCATCTTGTGTTGTTGTAGCATTACTTGAACTCTTGTACTGTGGGTTCTTATAAATTGTCATGAAAAACTTGCTTTGCTCTCAGTTGCATAAAATATCAGATAATTACTGTTAGGAAATAATTATATGTTATGATAGTTTTTAACTACAGATATACAAACTATCACTATCTGTTTTGATGAGCCTAAAGGTCACATACACAGGAAATTTACAAAACATTGACCCTCAGTTGTCATTACTATTCACCACAGAAAGAAAAGAGTTTGTGTGAAGTGTCGAGATGAAGCCAAAGTACAGCAGGATGGACTTGTTGAGACGCTGCTCTCTAGCCGTCTCCTACTGGCCGAGAAACTCCCACCACCAAAGACTACTGTTGTTCTTACAGATTCTGACTCTGACCCATCTGATGGTGAGAAGTTGATGATCATTTTATGTAGATATTAAATGTATATTCTTAGTACAGTACCTTTATGGTATGGGGTACAGTATGGGGATCACTCAAAGCATAATAATCTGTAGTGAGAGTTTCCTTATCCTAAACTGAAAAGGAATCTCATGCTTCATTGTCTCAGTATACCCAGCACTCACTTGTACAGTAGTTCCAAATATGTATTGAGCTTATAACACTTGGCATAGCAAAAAAAGAAATGCAAAGTAGTACGGTAGTTTTTTGTTTCCATATAACTTATTTTAATCAAGCTGCTTTAGCACGTTAATAAATTAATCCCTTTTTTTCAGGAACCATATACAGTATCAGGATCATGTTTCTTGTTCTCCATGTCTGTTAAAGTGGTGTGAAATAAAAGTATAGGTGAAGTTACAATATGATACAGAATGTATATTCTTTAACAGATGGGTCAATAGGGCCTGGATCAGAGCTGGAATATGAAGGTTATGAGAACCCTGAAGATACCATTATCTTCCTCACTAAAAGCCTTGGACTGGACAGGCAGATCACTGAGGGTAGGAAGCACCTTGAAGAACGCTTCCTCAGAATACAAGGTACAGTGGATCCACATGCAGGAATTATGCAAAGTATTACATATTGGTAAAGTGGAGACTACTAATTCCTCCAAACATTGCCTAAACTGTTTAGGTTTATCTGTGTGCTGTATTGTATGTGCAGGATAGGGAATTTTTTTTTATTTGTGATATGTTTATATTTTATAATTTGGAATAACTTTACTGTTATTTCAAAGATTCTTGTTTGTTAAAAATGATAATGTTGTAGGATAATTTGCATTTTTTCCTACAGTGGGCTTTGATGAGCTAAATGCAGAATACAATAATGTGGAGACTGACCTTGACACCATCCGAAAAGATTTTTACAATTCCTTTCGTCCAGAAATTAGGGTATGTAATTATATGGAGTGTATATATATATATTTATATATATATATACAGTAGGTTCGCATATTGCACACCTATTTGGGTGACAGAGTGGCTCACATCTTCATATGCCTCACACTGACAATTTACAGAGATCTTATACACCAAGATGCAGGGTACAATACAGTATTTGGTAATTGTGATTTGATTATGAGTCACAGTAGCAATGAATATAAGTTGTTACCAAAGAAATAACAGTACAGAAGCACACTAGAAGTGAGAGATGGGATTCCCAGGCTGGCCATGACACTTATCCTCACCTGCCACCACACCACCACTCTCACTAGCACTGCGTTCAGTGTTGATCTCTTTTACTTCGTCCATAAACCTTTCAAAGTCAAGGGTGGACACAACTAAAGGGTTATCTTCTATCTCTTGTTCTGCCTGTTGCTGCCTAGGTAATGAGTGATTAGGCTTTGTTTCCTCTTCCTTATTATTACTTCATCAGTTCGCTGCTTGGAAGTTTCTGTAGTCTTCAACTCGTGTTTGAACTTATCCAAGGCACAGAATGTGGCTGAGTCTGCCTACGGGTAACTCGATCTTCATAGCTTGCAGTTGTGGTTGTTATTGCTGTTCTTGGGGTTGTAGTACTTCATTAGCCTCATTCACATGCTCCAGAATCTCAAATGGATCTTGTTGTTTGATGCTTGAGTGAGCTTCTAACAAGTCGGCAACAATGGAGAGGGGGGTACGCAGGAAACGAGGGAGCGAGAGACTGACTGAGTGAGAGGGAGTCTCAGTGTGAAGCCAGCTGGGGGGAGTGGTTGGTTATGGCGTGGGTATTGGGGAGCGGCTAGTTTCACGCAGAAACCGAATTTAGACACGCTTCAGGGAACGGCTGCGGATTTGGGCCACTCTTGGCCTCAAAAATGCGTTCGATGGCAGCATCACGCATAAGATAATAAAAGGTGCTGATTTGGGGGTTCTTCGCACAATATGTGAAATGCGTATTGAGAAGACGCGCAGTATGCGAACCTGCTACATATATATATATATATATTAACAGATATTCTTTTGGAAATTTTGGTGTGTGTAGTCAGCCACTGGCAAATAAGCTGTGAGAACCTATTTATTTTGGTGCTTATGCTGTATTATTATTTTGCAAAGTATGAATTATTCCAATTTGTTTCTTTTTATTTATGAAAACAGTGGCTGTCACCTCTGGATATTGGCCCTTCGAGCATCACCTTCCAGCAGGATAGGGTATGTAATGAATGTTTATTAAATACAGTACCTTAAATAAACCCCTTTCCTTTAGTATTTGCCTGATTTTATATGAACACCTTTATTAGGCAGTCAGCAAGAAGGTCCTACTTATACAGTAGCTTGTTAAGTAGAAACCTCCATTCGCGATTCAGGTGAAAGAGGGGTGGGCTTTTAATCAGACATCCCGTTTCATTACATGGATAATTTTCAATGTCTAAGAGTAAATCTCATTCCACAGCAAGGTGAAGTTATTGCAGAAACTCCAGTACACATACCAAATGAGAACCTTGCCCCAATTGGTCCCCTGCAACGGTGGGAACTACAACCAGAAGAGCTTGTATATTCAATGAAGTATTCACTCTTCGCACGCTGGGTCCAGGCTCAAGTCATAGAGGTGGAAAGCCGGGAAACTAAAGTGAGTGAGAAAGATGAAATAGAAGGAGAGTGTACAGTCATGTGCTGTAATTCAGTTGGAATGACTTAAAAAAGATATCTTTAAAATTTGTTCATGCACAGAACTCTTATCAATGTATTTTTAATATGTTAGTACAGTAGGTATTAGTTACACAATATAATTGCTGTAAAGCTTGTTGTTCCTCATTTTTATTTATTTCTTACATAGCATATGAACCATGTTGTTGTGCTCTCTTTAGTTTTCATCCCAATCAGTCGGTCAATTCATTATTTCCAGAACAATACACTGTACAGGATCCGTTACAACCGCAACACCAAGAGTTCTGGACTACCAAAGGTGATGACGGGACGGCACCTGGCATACTTCAACCCCTGTGCCACCAGAATACCTGTCAGTACCCGCATCATTGCCAAATATCGTGATGATGACCCCAAGAACACAACCATCTCGGGGTCTTACTATGTTGGCATTGTTGCAGAAATTCCCACAGCAGCAAATAAATACAGGTTTGTCTCGTTTTTTGTTAAAGATAGAGTAATACATTAGACCCTCAATCTAACACAGGTTTATACTAATGTCCACACTCATTTCTTCAATGAAAAACTCCAAATGTTTATTGTAGAATTTTGTGTTCCATTTCTATAAAAAATGATTGATCTCTTCATAGGTTTCTGTTTTAAATGCTTTCCATGATCTTCCTTCAAGACTTGCTATCCTTCTTCCAAATCTTTTCCACATCATTTTGGTCTGTCATTATATCCATCAACTGTGTGACTGACCTTGCAGATACCTTGTATTCTTTGATGATGGATATGCTCAGTATGTGCATCACCATGACATCCGAGTGGTCACAGAGGCCTCCACGTACCCCTGGGATGATGTAAGCTCTGATGCCCGAGATTTTATTAGGGAATACCTCAAGATGTACCCAGAGAGGCAGATGGTCCGACTACAGAAGTGGAACTACGTTAGGACCGAGTGGAATGGTAGGTTGTAAACTTGTCCCTCTTGCACATGTCTTCATCATTACCAACAAGAGTAATAAATAGATGTATAGTTTTATTTATCTGTACACTATTAGTAACATGGATGAATTACTAAATATGGTATGATATATCGGCTACATTCTTTGCTTGAAATTTGCATTTATATTTTAAATCTGATTATTTTCTTTGGAGTTAACATGTACTAGATATCATTCTACATTTGGATTTAGTTAACATTGCTTTTTTTTTTTTTTTTTCTTTCTTTCTTTCAGGTCAGTGGTGGAAGGCCCAGGTGAAGGAAGTGGATGGGTCATTGGTCAAGATGTTCTTCCCGTCAGATGGACGGTCTGAGTGGATCTACAGAGGTTCCTTCCGTCTTGGTCCACTCTTTAACAAAAGACTGACTATCCAAGCACAGTCTGAACAGCCCCTTCGGACCATACGTAGACGTACAGCAGCCATCCCTGGAAGGGTTTGTGTTGATTTGAGAAAGTGAGATTTTGTGTACATGCACTATGGTATGTTCATTTTTTTATGTGCTTGATCCATATTATATAGTGTCACTAGATATGGCAAATAATAATGCAGAACATTTGTTTTTCCAGGCTGTGGTAGAATATGGAACATTTGGCCAAGGACAGGACACAGAGGGTTCTCTTTCTAGTAAGTGCCATGATTTAATTATATTCTACCCTTCTAAAATGATTATGTTGTATAAAATATATACAGTACTGTTTATTGTGAAAGGAGATTTGATTGTATTTCTTTTCACAGTATTTCTTAGAATATGAATTTTTGTTTAATAGTAATGTGTTAACTCCAATATTCCTATGTTCCTGCATCGTCATCATAATTGTGTTTGTTTAATTAGAATGAGTTAATTTTGATGTTCCTGTATAACCCCTTTAAATGAGAGTTCGAATAATAAAAGAAAAGGGGGAGTACAAGTGTGTTCCTTTGTTATTGTTGTTGAAGTTCCTCAAGCTGTCAGGCCGAGCAGCCCCAAGCTCCTGAGGAAGGCCATGGCCTGAACCGGGCTTTCCCACAGTGCCCTCAGAGAGTGTTTGTTGTGTTGTTGGTGAGTGTGGCTCCATCCAGCTTCTTCTAATATGTCAGAAGGGCCGGGTGGTGGCCACACCGCAGCCTGGCCTGGTGGACTCTGTCCTCACAGAGAAGGGAGGATTCAGGTGGGTGGATGTCAGGAGGTCGTGCATGCAGCTGGGTGTTGTTCTTGAGTGTTTGGATAGACTGATGAGTGATTTGAGTATGGATATGTTTCTGGAGACTGGTTTGGGGTGGGCAGGATGTAAGAGATGATAGTATTTGTGTATGGTATCGTGTACTGGGTGTTGTTTTGATGTTCCTTGGCATGTGTGGGTATTATGCCATGTAGTGTTGTGGATGGTGTGGGTTTGTGGAGGCTGCAGCAACTGTTTGTGTGCCTCATGTAAAGGTGATCCTTGATCGTTAGGACTTTGGTTTCATGGTGTAAGTGGTCTGTAGGTGTGGTAGCTGTGTAGCCTGTGATTATCTTCAGGGCTCTGTTCTGTATGGTCTGAAGGGTGTTGAGATGAGTCCCAGTGAGGTTTGAAGCCCAGGCAGGGCTTGCATAATACATCACTGATCGGATATATTGTTTGTACACTGTTGTTGTGGTTTCTTTGTTGTGTCCAAATGTTGTGCTGCCAAGTGATCTGAGAGCTTTAAGTCTTTGCATGCATTTGGTTTTGATGGCCATGATATGTTGTTTGAATATCATGGATGTATTGTATGTTATGCCAAGTATTTTGGGTGTGTGTGTGTGTGTGGTATAGGTGTGTTGTTTATGGTGAGGTGTGGTGTGTAGCGGTGTTTGCATTCCAGTTGGTGAGAAAGGTGACAGTTGACTTAGTGGGTGCTATTTTAAGTCTGTTTGTGGTGAACCAGGAATTAAATGTGTTTAGGTAAGGTTGTAAGGATGTAAGTGGCTGTGTCTGCTGCATTTCTGTGTGTACATGTGAGTGTTGTGTCATCTACATAGGAAGCTACGTGTATTTGTAGTGCCTGGGGTGTTGGTAGGTTGTGCATGTATAAATTGAAAAGGGTGGGTGATAAAACAGAACCTTGGGTGACACTGTTGGTTAAACTTTTAATATTAGATGACTGACCTGCTAATGTAACATGGGCTGCTCTTCCTCCCAAGAAGTTGGCAAGCCATCTTTTTGTATTGTTATGCATGTTTGTGTTGTATATTTTGTTTTGTGAGGTTGTGGTGGGGGATGGCATCAAATGCTTTACTAATGTCCAGTGTACAGTAATTAGGAGTGTTCTGTGAGGAGGTCTCTCTGAGTTGATGCCATCATAAATTCTTTGTGTGAGGTCTGTGAGAAGAGTGTTTGTTGAGTGTAGTGGTCTGAAACCATGTTGTGAGGATGCAAGGGGAATGTGTGGTGTGATTAAGCTGATGATGAGGCGCTCAGTAACTTTGGAGGGGGTACAAAGGAGGGTGTTGGGACGGTGAGATGAGGGTAGTATGGGATCTCTGTTGAGTTTGGGGATAGTGATGATATTTCAATGCTTCCAGATGTTGGGTATTGTGTTGTTTGAGAAGCTGTAGTTTGCTATGTTAGTGAGTGCTTGTATGCCTTGTGGTCCAAGGTGTTGAAGGTGTATGTTACTGATGTTGTCAGGGCTTCAGGCAAATGAGTGCTTGAGGTTGTGGATGAACTGATTCGTCTGATGATTTGTGAATGGTGCATAGTCTGGGTCAGTGGGAAATGTCTTTTACGTCTGATAACTTGTCTGTCTTCAGGGTGAGGGTTAAGGTGGCTTACATGAGAAAAATGCTGGATGAGGGTGTTTGCTTGCTGTTTATTAGAGGGTATAGTGTCTGTTGTTATGATGGCTGTATGTGATTGGACAGTGTGATGCTGTTTAGTGTTTTGTAGAGTTTGCTGGTGTTTGTTTTGTGATCAAGTGTGTTGACACACCTTTGCCTGTTTAGTATTTTCTGTTCTTTAATTTTGTTGTTTATTTGTGTATTTAATGCTTGTATTTGGTATACAATGTGTTGTGTAAGAGGAGTTGGGGATGTGTGTTTAAGTGTGTCTCATTGTCTGATGAGGTCTTGAATTTCTATTGTAAAGTTGGGGTTGTGTTTTCTTCTGTTGCCTCTGGGGATGTGTTGTTTGTCTGTGTGGTGATTGTGATTGGGAGGTAGGTCAGAGCTGAGGGTTCTGACCACCCTCCATGATGTTCTGGGGGTGAGGTTGGAGGAGCAGAAGGATATATCGGGAGAGGATGGTTGGAAGAGGGCTTGGTGAGGGATGTGGGTGTGTTGGTGAGTGTTGTTTAATGAAATGAGGTTGTCTGTTTGGGAAAGGATTTCAAGTCCTCTGTCTGTGTCTGGGTTGTTGACATACCAGGCTGACGTCTTAGCGTTGAAGTCACCACCCAGGATGAGGTCAGGTTGGTTGGTGATTTGTTGGAGCTGGGGGGAAAGGTATGGGAAATGTCATTTAGGTTTGAGGGGGGGAATGTATAAATTTACTATTGTGATATATGTTGTTTTTCCAGTGTGGACCGTAATGGCTTGAATTTCTGTGGTGGTGTCGTGGTGAGGGAGAAGGGATTTGACTCTTGTGTTCCTTTGTTATCTGTCCTAATTGAGTGTTTGTCTTTGTAGATGAAGGACAAGGAGAGAGACGTGCTGTGGCCAGAAAGAGTACCTCAGCACGGCCAGGCACCCCTCCCAGGGACGTCATAATCAAAGTAGAACAAGAGTCTCGAGGTTCCTTCACGGTCAGTATACTCATTGCCATCACCAATAAAGATTATGTCCTTCCCAACAGTTGCCAGAAAGAGCTTCATCCCTCCTCCACAGTCATCAACATAAAAATCATATTTCTATAGTTGCCAATAAAAGTCCTGTCTCACCAGCGCAGTTGCTGGCAGACTATCCCATCCACTTCTTCAGATTGGTTCTTCTTCCATAGTTGATTACAGAAATTTAGAGCCTATAAAACTTTTTTCAGAATCACTCATACACAGACGACGCTATAGTGTTCCAAGCTCATATCACCTGCTCCTCTGCCTGCCTTAAGGATGGGGACAGCATGGAAAAGTACAAGAGTATCTCACCACTCCTCTATCCTCTATTATTTGGTTGGCAAAGGTAAGTGTCTGGTACACCTAAGCTTGTC
This sequence comes from Petrolisthes cinctipes, assembly GCA_033782935.1. Taxonomy (NCBI): domain Eukaryota; kingdom Metazoa; phylum Arthropoda; class Malacostraca; order Decapoda; family Porcellanidae; genus Petrolisthes; species Petrolisthes cinctipes. Next base: position 78,154 of record JAWQEG010002697.1, read on the forward strand.
CTCTTTAGTTATGATACTTGGATGAAACTGTGACCAAAATGTAAATGTTATGTAGGATGAGAACCTGCTGTTAATTTTCATTTTTGAGTACTTTAATGTGAAGGTTAATATTTATACCTTCATGTCAAGAAAGGGCTTAGGTTTGCATGGTTTGCCTCCAGCACACTTCACAAGTTGCAGAAGTTTACAATATAGGCCAATTTTATAGACTTTGAAGGTCCTATGTACTTCCTCCTTACCTCCTTTCAAGTGTTTGTTTCTTAAAGGTCAAAAGGTTTATACAAACTATTGTTTCATTAATTTTTTTTTTAGAGTAATCCTAATTTTAGCCTCATTCTCTACAGACAGGTGTGTAAGAAACTAAAGAAATCTGTATCAAAACATTTTGATATACACTACATTGCTCCCTGTGGTCGGAGGTTGCATTCAGTTGAAGCAATCTTCAATTATCTCCTCATCACAGAATCTGCCCTTGAGATTGATTGCTTTTCCTTGGAGGTGGCAGTTAATGTAACAACAGAATGGGAGCCATTCAGAAAAATATTCTTCACTAATGTGAGTACCATACATTGAAGTTTTTCAAGTATACCTGGAATCAGGTATAACTTGGAAGAAAGGGAAATCTGGTATTGGTGGAAACTTATTTCATATATATACCATAAGTATGTTCTCAAATAATAATGTTTTATCACCAGAAAAATTATTTCTGCAGATTATATTTTTATATTTGATAATGATATGGTATAAAATTAAGTAGATCACTGAACTTAATATGTTCTTTTATCTTCACTGGGCAGGACATATCAAAGGGGGAGGAAAATGTACCCATTTCCGGAGTGAATTCTCTGGACACCGTGGAACCACAGACACTGATGTATTGCAACGTTCGTCTCCCCACCGAACATGTTCCACTCAACCTTGACCCAGAATTCCTTGTGTGTTGTGATTGTGTTGACGATTGTCGGGTGAGTTAACCATTGGTCACAAACATCACATAGACAGTTTCATAATCTCAACTGTGTAATTCATGCCCTTTCTTTCTTAGCTCCTGGACTGTATTATGCTTATTATTCTTTTATGTATATTAATTTTTCATATTTCTTTCAGGACAAATCTAAATGTCAATGCTGGCAGCTAACAGTCAAGAACACGGCCATCTTGGACCAAACCACCAACAGCAGTGCTGGATATGAGTATAGACGACTCTATGAGCAAGTCCAGAGTGGCATATATGAATGTAATTCTAGGTAAGATATACTTAAGAGAAGCATAATTATATAATTATATGATGAAAAGCAGTTTATTATTTATACTTGAAACTTCATGCTATTACATCTGCTTTCACCTGCCCAGGGGGGCTAACTTTATTCTCTGTGAATATTAGTCATCCTCCACAGGGCTAGAATAAAGATTGTTGTAGGATCTGGTCACTTTCTAGTGGATTTGACGAGATCTGCCCACATGGATTAAAAATCCACATGAGGTGTACTCCAACTGGAGGCTTTTTTTTTTTTTTTTTTTTTTTTTTCTCTCTCACTGCTGTGTGGACCGCCAGCACACAGGGGGTGCATTTCCCTTTGCATGCAGCAGTGTAAACTCCCTCCCCTTATGGTCCCTTCAGGGCTGGTCTCATGGAAGGTGCGGCCCCACTTGTAGCCCTTGTGGTACCGTGGACTTGGGCCCACAGCACTGGCTGTGGGATCAAAGACCTTCCCCCTAATCTCCCTGGCAGTCGGAGGCCCCCCAGACTCCCTGGTCCAGTAACCTCTGGTCCCATTTCCCTGGGATATGCTTTGGTAGCCCAAGCATAAAGGTAGCCCAAGCATTTTAATTTGTTTTCTCACTGTGACCAGAGTGTACAAGGGGTCTGTGGGGCAGGAGGACATTCTGCCCCGAGAGAACAACAACAACATCTGCTTTCATGGAGTTTAATCTACGTTATAGGTACAATTCGCACATCAGGGGCTGCAAACACTGTGATTTAATTTGAGGATGACAAAAGTCCATAGACTTGTTAGACCCTGTTGGGTGAGGGAGAATCTGATAGAAAGGTGGGACAGCAAGTATGAAGGAGATGTAAAGAAAGAAGGGACAGTTGAACAATTGAAAGAAGGGGTTGTTCAATATCTTTATGGATGGTTGCATGAGAGAGATGAAGGCAAAGGTGGAGGGCCTGGGTGCGAAACTGAGGTTGAATGGAGTAGATTGGTCCTTGGTTGCAAGCTTATTTGCGGATGACACTGTGCTGCTGGCCGAGAGTGAAAGGGAGTTACAGAGGGTGGTGGATGAGTTTCAGAATGTTGGTAAGAGTTAGGTGATGGTATTTGAGAGGACCAAAACAGAAGTAAAGTAATTGACTTTGCTACACCCTATAGAGTGGCTGTACCAACTGGGACGGAATGTGAGATAACTTAAGGGGGTGAGAGGAAGGAGGAGGTGATGGAATTCAAGTATCTGGAAACAGTTCTGTGTAAACAAGAAAGTATGGAAGAAGAAATCAGGGAGAGAGCAGTGAGGGGCAGGCAGGTCATAGGATCACTGGGGAGGATAATTAAGGGTAGAAGTGTGAGTATGGAAGTGAAAAAGGGACTGAGAAATAGTATAATCCTGCCAACATTGATAAATGCGTCGGAGACATGGACATGGAGTAGGGCTCATCAGTCTAGAATAGGTGCTGTGGAAATGAGTTATCTGAGAGGAGCATGTGGACTTACTAGGTGGGATGGAGAAAGTAATGAGAGTGTGTATGAGAGATGTGGTATGGGTGAGAAGGCAGTTGGTATTGAATGTGGAGTGGTTGAGAGAGTGAAGTGTAATACACTGAGATGGTTTGGACATGTGGAGAGAATGCAAAGTGTGGAGTTTGTAAAGAAGGTGTACGATAGTGAAGTTTTGGGACCTGGTGTGAGAGGCAGACCTCCGGTTAGATGGCAGAACAGAGTGGAAGAGTATGTGAGAGAGAGAAGTGTGAGGGGGGAGGGGGATGGAGCAAGTGAGGAGGGAGTGTGGGAACAGGGAAAACTGGAGACTTCTTCTGCCGTGGCCTCCCGCTTGGCGGGAGTTCCCAGAGGGAACGAGGCGTCGGAGCTATAGATAGATAGGTTTGATCTGAAGGGGCTCTAAAACCCTGAAAGTAATGCCCACTTCCACGCTGTGCACCAATTTTGGCTGTACTTTAGAATTGGCTGCCTATAACCACCTTATCCTGTAACCCCACCCCAAATAATTCTCCAGCTACCAACATTATGAAACTCACCACTTACTATGTTTGCTTCAGGTGTAAGTGCAGCAACCACTGCCTGAATCGTGTAGTGCAACATCCCCTGAGACTCAAGCTGCAGCTTTTCAAGACAGCTCAGCGAGGATGGGGTGTGCGAACACTTCATGACATTCCCCGAGGAGGATTCATCTGTGTCTATGTTGGCAAGATGCTCAACGAGACCATTGCCAATGTGGTGGGTTTGGCAGCTTGTTCTGTTCTTTTTTCATTAATTCATTTAGAGTGTTGCCTTGTTCTCTCACAGAAACTCCTTAAGGACTGACCATGATCGAACAGGAACATCTCCACTCACTCACTAAGGGTTTATTGGGGGTCTGCCTATGTGGATCTGCCATGTGGACAAAGCAGGAGGACTATCCCTATAATGTTTCAAACTTCACATTTTATATAAGAGTGGTTCCAAAACTGTTACAGAAACTGTGTACAGTGTTCCAAAAAAAGCAGGTTGTGCTTCACATGAAATGTGGTAATTTTGTCCTACTTGGTGTCCATATATTTTACCGGAAATGGCTTGACACCATAGTTTTTAGATTCCCTCATGCCTGACAATGTAGTAACACCCTCTCAGTGACCCATGATAGACTCACATTTCCAAATACAGTATTTGTAGCGTGTATGATACTAATAGTTGACACATACCATACTAGAAAAACTACTAACTCCAACCTACAGGAGGGGAAGACAATCGGCGGTGATGACTACTATGCTGAACTTGACTACATAGAGGTGATGGAAAATGCCAAAGAAGGGTACGAGGACGAACCTGTTGATCCTGAGTTTGAAGAAGGTAACAGGAGTGGTTAGTGTTTTTACATCTATATAAGAAACCTTGGGTATTGTAGCCAGTTGGAAGCAAACAATTCTCCAAAACCACTTATTATTATGATATTATCTACTGTATACTATAAGGCAGAGTCTCTCATAATAGTTGTTCCGTGGCATAGTTTGGAGGACTGGAGTTATCATTTTACTAACAAAACCATAACCTTTGTTAATTCATTGCTGTAGGTATTAATACTTTGCTTTTATAACTGTAGTGGGAACTCCATTTATTAAGATATTAGAAAGTACCATACTGTACTCTAGTTTCCTTAGCAAGTTGGATGCAGTTATTACTACTAATCCCATCATTATCAAGTGCAACCTCTTATAGTCTAATGCACTAAGAGGGGGGGGGGATAGTGTGCCATATTCTCATCCTACCTTTTTAGAAAGAATAAAAATTGATGGATTTATCAGTATTGGGGCTTCATGAATGAGGCCTTGGTAAAATAAATGCAATGCAGGAAAATACAAATACAAATCAGAAGACATACAAATTTGTGTAACAGCTGCACTAAAACAACGCATCAACTGTATCTTGTGTAAATATCATATCGTTTACTCACCGACTGATAAGTCTAACAGTTTTTTAACAAGAATATGTGCCATTATACTTTCTCCTTCCCTTGGACAGGTGGGTCTGATACCAATGATAGTGAATGCAGCGGGAATGAACAAGACAAAGACAAGGAAGACCAGGACTTTAATGATTCCCACATGAAGAAAGCTGGACGAGGCCTGGCTAAGCGTGAAAAATCAGCTCGTTTGCAAGAGAGAGCTGCTAAGCGCAAAAAGGGGATTGACACTTCCAGTTAGTTTTTAGAAATAAAAATATTTTATAGCCCTTATCCTACAATAGTTCTGCATCATGCATTGTCATACTTAGCTCTTTTGTGTTTATATTGGACTCTGCCTTCAGGGAAAATGAAGGTAACACAGTTCTGAGCTTTTATCTGTATGACGAGATATCTTCACAGGAAAGCTAGGAACACTTGTGTTTCCTTGACATTACCTGTGAGTGAAATATATATAGTAAACTACAATAGTACTGTAGCTTTACAAATATATAAAGGGTTCATGCATGCAGTTTCTGGCAGTCCACTAAATGACAATTAGATTGACACATGGAGATAATTATACTGTACATTAGTTATCCTATCATGCTGTCATGTTATGTACAGTCGCCGACAATAGCGACGCCCCTCTCCTCGACCCATACGAAACCCACAGCCACTGCTTCAGTGTTGGGGAAGGAGGAAGGCAGTGGGTGGGAGGAGGCAGAGTTGGTTTTAAATTAATTATATGAAGATGATCTTAGTATGGAAACAAAAGCTTGTGCTTTTGGTTCAGTGTACCTCAAGGCGAGGGGCGTCGCTATGGTCGGCGACTGTACAGAGGTGAGAATAAAAACCTCTGTTTTTGCATTATATTTTCTGTATTTAGTTTCCTGAAAGTATTAATGAATTACTTTTCCTCCATTATGCAGGTAAAGAAGAAGGAAGTGGGTCTGGCTCTGCTATGGCATCAGATGACGAGTCCAAGAAGGGGAAGGACGAAAAAACAAAGGACAGCAAGATAGATAAAGAAAACGAGGAAAAGAAAGAAGAAAAAAGCAGCAGCACGGAGGAGAAAGAAGACAAGGCAGGAGAGAGTGATGCTATGGAAGAGCAATCTGAATCAGAGGATGAAGCTGGTAAGAGATGAAAGGCACACAGGGAAAGTATGCTCAGTTAAAAAAAAATATAGTAAAGTCCAAGTACCACGTTCAACCATACATTGCTTTACATTGTTGACTGATTCAGCATTGCTTTCCCACTAGTAATCTAACCAATTATTGTACAATTTCTTACAGATGTTAAGCAGCGTCAGCCTCGAATGTTTGGACCAAGTGAATTATTGACGTCGCAGTCAATTACCAAAAAGCCACACAAGAAGCTGCGTAGTTTCTTTGGTGAAGATGAAAGAGTTTATATCATGGATGCCAAGCACACAGGGAACATTGGCAGGTTTCTTAATGTGAGTAAATATTACAGAAATTGAAAAGGTTAATATACTGATTATATAATGTGCATGATTATAAATAGACATGTCTTACTTAGAGTTACAGGCTACTGTCAGTCCCGAGGTTGAGGTATTAAAAATAAAATGGTAATCTTAATCCCAGTTTACTGCTGACAAGTCCCGTCCACATCTTCATGATCCTACTGGGTAGCACAGAAACTGATGTGTTGTTTTCAAACTAGCACAGAAAGGAATATGTTGGGTGTGTGAGGATGTGTATGGAAAGAATACTTATGGTGGAATTGCTGTGTCTGTGTATGTGTGAAAAATGTTTTTACATCATCAAGGGTACCTTTATAAGATACTAATGTATGAAATAAGTTATAAGGATGTACATGTATTACCCATTCAACTACTTTCCCCTTTGTTCAAATTGGATTCAAACCGTAATCTGTGGAGCTATCATTTGGGTAACAAGCACAGTAACCATAAAGCAACAATATTTTCAACATGTTGTCAAGTGAATGAGATGGAGAGGAGAATTAACAGTTAGTACCATATGTAAAGGTACTTTGTATTCATACATACATACATACATACATATACCAGGCCTTCTTCTCCACGCTGGAGGTAGCCTCGGCACGTCGCACACCCTCCGAAACAAAATGCCCAAACATAGAACTCCCCCGCACACACACACACTCCACATCTCAACCCCCCGATCCCTGTACTTTGTATTCAGTACTAGTTAATTAGTACTGTACTGTATATTATGTTATGAAGATAAAAACTTGCTTTAAGTGTCTAGACTAGACCAGGAAATGAGATTTTTCATAAGTTTTCATTGCACCCTATACAAAAGCAGAACTATGCTTTTTGCAATAATTTAACTTAAAGTAAAAATGTTAACAATATTATTTAACTTTTCAGCACTCATGTGAGCCAAACGTGTTTGTTCAGAATGTGTTTGTCGACACCCATGACCTGAGGTTTCCATGGGTTGCATTCTTTTCCATGAGCAACATCAGGGCTGGGACAGAGCTGACGTGGGACTATAGTTATGAGGTGGATACTGTCCCGGGGAAGGTCAAGTACTGCTACTGTGGTGCTCGAAAGTGTCGTGGACGCCTCCTTTAATGAGTAAATGTTGGAGAATTGAAGGTTACTAATTCCTTCAAGCAATATCTAAGAACAAATATGCTGCATTATAGGTTGTCTGCTTTGTGGTATAGCTTGGAGAAATCGGTATCCCCCAGTTCACTGACAATAATTTAGCCCCTTAATTAAGCAGGAGAATGGTGTTCTAATAATAAAACAAATGGCAATTCAAGATGACTAGTAATATATCCTTGCATAGCATGTACATAACCTGTTCTTGTGGCAAATCGTTTTGGATGGTGAGTGTTGTCCTTCATCGGTTGAATTTTTTTTACATTAATGCTAACTTATCACCCATCTCATGGTACGCTGTGTACACGAAATGTTGTTTACGGGTTAGAAATTAAAATACAGTACAATACTTAAAAACTCTGGATGCTTGGTGCATCCTACTAGCAAGAAAAATTACTTATTATTTAAATAATAAGTTATCATATTTTTTTAATGGTTTATAAAAAATTATCCATAGTCATCTTTTGTGGCCAGAAATATTCTTAACTATAATAGTCAATCTGGCCAGCTACGTGGATGAATCGGTATCCTCAGTATCACTGAAAAATTGCAAACCCCTTAAAAAAAAAGTGGGACAAAATTTGAAATAATTAGATTATATTCACTGTCAATACTAAGGCTAACTAGGATTATTTGAATAACAATTATAATAAAACTAATGTTAACCTAGCACCAGGCCAGAAAGGCCATATGGTACGAAGAGCATAGAAGAATATGGATATAAAATGTAATGAGGCATGCAGGACAATAGGCTACACAATGTACCCTAAGAGGCAAGTACAGACAATAATAGTACAAAAGAAGGAATGTAAAGGAGAGGGGGCCAGTCAAAAGGCAGGCTGCAAAAATTGGAAATGCATAACTAGAGAGGAAAAAGATCATAATGGTGAATGTACAGCAAAACATACATGAATACAGTAAATGAAGTGAAGAGGTCTTGAGTTTGAGTCTTGATATTACAAGCAATCTTGTGTGGAGTGGGCACTCGATATACTGTAGATTACTGTAGTTCAGTGGTAAACATAGTTGATAATTAATTACAAGTAATTACTACTTGTAATTAATTACAAGACACAAGCGTTCTTTGGGAACATATTATTTACCCAGTCTCTGCTGCTCAAATAGAAGACTGGTTGACCTAAGGTTAATATTATAGGCTTTGACTATGATACAATTATAATTATGGTACTATTCATCATTGATAAATGAATTAGAGTCAGAGAAATAGATACTAACTGTTTGTGGCAGTCCAATATTAATAGTCCACTGTAGGAACCATACAGTTATAGTGATAGTAAGTGGGTGTGTCCCTTATGACTCTAACATATAACATTTGTTGGTTTGTCATAATAATGTAGTTTACAGTTGCCACATAGGATTCTGTAATATATAATACAAACATTGTTTGAACGCAAGAATGCACAAAGAAAGTTTAAGAAACACAATAGCAGCCAAACTGGAATGTACTTCTGAAATAAAGGTAATGTAAGAGAGAACACAATATTGCCCCATGAGTTAAATATACACCGTGATGCATTAAAAGTCCCCCAAGAGTGAATGAATGGAGTAGACCAAGGTTTAAAGAACTTTGGAGTAGACTACAATCTGTGACTAGAATACGTGATGGGTATGATGAGTTAACTTTTTGTGTCTGCAATCATATATAATGGACCTTTGAAACAAAGACAAAACAAGACATCAAACAATAATGTCCCATGAGTTAAATATAGAGGGTGATACATTAAAAGTCATGGTTTGTAGGGAGTTAAATCTGGCGGTGAATGCGGTGAGTCAACTTCCTCCTATGTTGGTTCCCATGATGCACCCTCACAGAAATTACAGCGGTGCCAGGAAAAGGGGAAATTTCTCTGTTTTAGGGAATTTTGAAGTCATTACAGAGAAATTATATAAAGATGGTTCAAGAGTAAACAGGGAAATTTCTCTGTTTTAGGGAATTTTGAAGTCCACACCGGGAAATCACATAGAGATGGTTCAGGAGTAAACAGGGAAAATTTCTCTGTTTTAGGGAATTTTGAAGTTCCACATAGGGAAATTATGTAAAGATGTTCAAGAGTAAACAGGGAAAGTTCTCTGCTTTAGGAAACTTTGAAATCCACAAAGGAAAATTATATAAAGAAAGATGGTTCAAGAGTAAACAGGGAAACTTCTACCAGACAAAAAAAAATAAAAATACCTATAATTACTAAAAGACCGTCAATGTTCAGAAGTAAAAAAAACAAAACAGGGAATTATCAAAAGTAGCAAGGGAAATTCTAAAGGTGAAGTTGGGGAAATTTGGTCCATCAGACCTGGCAACACTGCACAGAGAAAATGGCTGCATGAACATACCAAAACCCATTCCTTTCCTCACCTCAGTCGGACTTTTTTTTATGTTCTCGGACTCAACAGTGGCCCAAAATTCGAGTTGGGAGACGCCGAAGCCTAACCCAAGCCACTCAAAGTATTAAAATAAGGTGTGAAGTGCTGGAAAAAAAAAGAGAAAACAGAAGGAGACAATTGACACCGAAGGGAGTATCCATCCACCCAAATTATTATTGTTAGTTAAATGATGATGTACGTGAGGAAAGAAGGCTTCTCTTGTATTATATTACACTGTTGATCCTTTTAGTGAGAAAAGAGTGATATTAAGGGTGAGCAATGTCGGGTGAGGCCCCAGATAAAGGTAATGAGGACTCCATTAAAGTGGTGGCAAGGTTCCGGCCCCTAAATGACTCTGAGGTAAAGGCTGGGTCCAGATTCGTCGTCGCTTTCCCTCAGAGCAGCAAAGAGGATCAGCAAGTCAGCATAGGGGTGAGTAGAACCTTTAAAGGGGTGTACACTGTTGGTAAGTCTGGAGTATTCCAAGCAACAGAACACCATTATTTTTGTTCATCTGGTCCTGTTTCCAGGCATAATTTGGAGGAATCGTTGCACTCCAATCTAACAGAAGTGAATAATTACCCCCTTAATTTTATGTTGTGTGTGAGGAGGAGCGGTACAATAGTTTTGGTCATAATTGTTGGTTTGTTTTGGCCTCTGTAGTGGTATGAATAGGGTCAGCAGGTCAGCATTAGGGTCAGTTTCCCTTTCCTTTGGTTCATTAATGTCGTTGTTGTTGTTGTTGATGTTCTCCCGGGGCAGAATGGCCTCCTGCCCCACAGACCCCTGGTACACTCTGGTCGCAGTGGAAAAACAAATTAAAATAAAGGAGGGGCTGGCCCTATATGCCTGGGCTCATTAATGTCGTTTGGAAAGTTAATAAAGGTAAATATTGATAGAAGAATTACTGTTATTCAATACGGTTTTTCTACCTATATTACTTTCTAACTTAGACCATTCTAAGACTATTTTCTTCTATGGCATTTCCTCTGCAAATGTCCCATTTCCAAGATAGGGCATATTCAAATGGGGCATTTTGAAATTAGCCTGACCTTACCTAACCTAACCTAGACTGCATCAGACTATCGGGACCTAACCTGGGCAAACTACCATTTAGTCTGTATAGTTTTGAGCCGGGTCTAACAGGCTAGTAAGCCTCTACCCGAGAATCTTAAGTGAGTATCTGTGAGTATTAGTAGGTTAATTAAGTTAAGACTGTTCACACAAGCCACATTGATAAAGTTTTCATACATTTTCGTTCTATTAATTTTAACCTGAAAATTGTGAGGAAAGACTTTAACTAAATCTAACCTAACCTCAGATAATGCTGTACAGTCACGAGCATAAATTTCTTTACCCCCCTGGCGAGAGTGAGGTCGAAGTCATGGTTGGAGATGGACAAGACAAACAAAGATTGGGTCAGTTATAATGCCCTGATGATGCTTCATGTCATTATTAAAGATGTTCACTTACTTAAATCCAGCAACTTTTACGCCGGCATGTTTGACTGATTCCCAGGGTTCGTTTGCCTGGCCCTTCTCCAATGACGACTTTGACCTCTCTCTCACCATGGGGGTAAAGAAACTTTTGCTCGTGTCTGTACATGTACAGTATTTGTAATTACAACTTGACTTTTGGGAGTAATGTTACTTTTCCACAGGAATGAATGTATGAATAGATTTTAACAGATAAGGAAGAACATAATATATCTTGTGGTGTTAATGGATAAACTGTGTATTATTTTGGTAATTGGAACTAACTTGAACTAAGATAGAGACCTCAAAAGTTATACGGTAACTACAGGACATTTTATTCAGGCATTTGGAAACCATATGAGCTCAGTCGGACCTTGAAAATCACACAAGTTGCATAGAGGGTTTTCTATTAAGGATATATATATATTGATGTCAAACATAACTTTATGTGTAACTCTTATTTAAGTATTTATGGAATCTAAATACCATGACAAATGGATGAATTATTTAATGAATTTGGTGAGTAAACTATGCAGTGATCTAACTGTTTGATAGATTTTGTGAACGCGGATACGTACTCAGCTTTTGGAAAATAATGAAGCCTTACAAGTTTAGTTGGTTAGGAAGCTAACAAACGAATAAGACTGTGGAATTGACACTGAGTTTGTAGGGGTTCCAGAAACTAAGGTGATGAATATTCACAGAAGAGGCTTATGTCTGTGACTCCAGCTCAATGTCCTGGTTGTTATGATGGCATTGAATGTTTGTGCTGGTTGTGGGTTGTGTGCTCTATAATTGTAAAGTACTAAACATTTCACTAATTGCTGTAATTCTCCTCTCAACAGGGAAAAGTTTATCAGTTTGATAACATCTTAAAACCCAATGTTACTCAAGAACTTGTTTACAACACAGCTGCCAAAGATATTGTTAAAGGTAAGATCTCTTGATTTTTCATCATATGGAAGTTAGTTCCTATAGCCTACAGCCCTTATCTAGAATTTTTAGAGAATGTTTGCAAACCTGAGGACCAGCGAATGTTGATTTGGTGTGACTTTTTGTGACAATGAAGTTAGTGGAAGAAGGGAATACTGTATAATTGGACAAATTTGGTACAGTGTACAGGGCATAGGCCTCTGTATAACCATACTATTGTTCAGTTAGTCGGTAAGTAGTGTAATGAGGGAAACTGGAGAGAGTTGTAGACCTACTGTAGGCTACTCTGATTATAATCACTAGCTTTTCTGTGAGTTATGAATGGCATAAAAATGATATAGTCAGTGTGTCTTTAGCACCACAAGTCAGTCAGTTTTGCATTCACTTCATACAGTATATTTTTCTCTCAGTTGCAGCATCCTGAAGTAGCCTAAGCGCTGTTTTTGTTGCAGATGTTCTCAACGGGTATAATGGCACCATCTTTGCCTATGGACAAACATCGTCTGGCAAGACCCACACTATGGAGGGTGTCATTGGGGATCCCAATCTACAGGGCATTATCCCACGTATTATCCAGGACATTTTCAACCACATATACAACATGGAAGAGAATCTGGAGTTCCACATCAAGGTCTCCTACTTTGAGATTTACATGGACAAGATTCGTGATCTCTTAGATGGTGAGGTTGCCAAAAAATAGTTATCATTCTACTTAAATCTTAAAGTGATTTAGTGTTGGTAATACGTATTGTGTTAATTCTAAAATAAAAAATATTTACTGTATACAGAACTTATGCATGCCATGCCAAATGCTGACTGGTACAAAATGTACACATGATGCTTGGTATCTTGGCCTTTGTAATATGGCTGTTATCACTTCCTTCTTATATCCTTCCTTCTATTCAAAGTACAGATTTTCTTCCCATTTCGTTCTTGAGTCAGCTTTGAGTGGACAACTGTATCCTGTCCCTCCCCCAAATATTGTAATATATTCCTGCCTCTCTGACAGTGTCGAAGGTGAACCTAGCTGTACACGAAGACAAGAACCGGGTGCCATTCGTGAAGGGAGCCACTGAGCGCTTTGTGTCATCCCCAGAAGAAGTGCTGGAGGTCATTGAACTTGGCAAGAGCAATAGGCATGTGGCTGTTACCAGTAAGTATTTACAGCAATAGTCAGAAATGAGCAAGGTATATAATTATATTCAAAACTCAATATTATTACAAAGAGGTTTATTCACATATTTTTCCTGAATGTTTGTAATAATACTAATATGAAATGTGTGTTTTCCACAGACATGAATGAACACAGTTCTAGAAGCCATAGTGTGTTTTTAATTCAAGTAAAGCAAGAAAACATAGAATCCCAGAAAAAACTGTTGGGAAAGCTATACCTGGTTGACTTGGCAGGGAGTGAAAAGGTAAGTTCCTCATTAATGGTTCCTCTCTGAAAAGTCTTTAATTAACTAATGAATATTTACTGACATGATTTGTGGGGTTCTTATGAAGTATGGTTTTTTAAGTTGCTCTTAATAGGTTTAAAGTTGGAGTTATTTTGTCATGGTTTAACCACCTGATATTCATTATGTCTATTTATAGCTCTGATGTTTGCTTTGCTTTATTCAGTATTAATATTTTGTATCAATGATACTGAAATATTACATAGAGTGAAATGGTACCCAGTAGGGAATCAGGTTAAGTGCATAACTAAAATTATAATTAATCTTATCAGTAACCTCCCATTGCAGATATACAGCAATACAGAAACACATATTAGAGCCACATTTCTTAACCACATGTTCGTATAGTTCTAGAGTAATCACTTTCAGGTCTTCAGCTGTCCCTTTTTTCCTTCACTGCCTGCAGTCTGTTATCTTCTCCAGCAAAATATAACACTTGATGTTGTGCTACCAGTAATGTTTTGTAATTATCAATCAGTCACTTCAGGTGTTTTTTCATCTACTAGTGTTATAATTTGGACAAATAAAAGGTTTAATGTTGTCCCTCACTACAATCATACCTTCAAACTTTTCCACAGGTGAGCAAAACTGGGGCAGAAGGAGCAGTGTTAGACGAAGCCAAGAACATTAACAAGTCCCTCTCTGCGCTGGGCAATGTGATATCCGCCCTGGCTGACAGCACCAAGACCCACGTGCCCTACAGAGACTCGAAACTGACCCGTATTCTCCAAGAGTCCCTAGGTGGCAATGCTCGCACCACCATTGTCATCTGTTGCTCCCCGGCATCCTTCAATGAGCCAGAAACAAAGTCTACCCTCGACTTTGGCAAGAGGTATGACCATTGATGTTTCTCCTAAATTCAGATTAAGAAGTTACTAGTCAATACACAGTGCAAAATGTAGGATATTTCATTTCTTCATTCAACTTTCTGCTAGGTACCGGTAAGAGTTATGAAATAGGCCATTGTTTGTTTTGAAAATTTTCATAACATTTACAAATGTTGTGGTCTTTAAAAAAATTACTGAACTGGTTTATATGCATGCCAAGTTTGCAAACTACTATGCATAGTATGTTTGCAAGTTAATTTTCTTTTCTTTTGTTAGGGCAAAGACTGTGAAAAATGTTGTTACTGTGAATGAAGAACTAACTGCTGAGGAGTGGAAGCGGCGTTATGAAAGAGAAAAAGATAAGGTTGGTAAACCACCTTTTTGTTTTTACTATATAACATTATGGAGTAGGGAAGTGGCGTGACTGTTGTCCCCATCGCCCCCCATTCTTGATGGTGTTGTCAGCCTTGTATTCCCTATGATACAGTGAGGAGAGTGAGGGGTGGGGACGCCATCCACTAACAATAACTCCACTAAAGATTCCAATAGTCTTGGTGTTAGAGCCTCCCCAAATCTTGAAAAAAGGAAAATGAGGTATTGATGATGACAATGTAAACGGATTTAATTACTTAATTTTTTCTTTGTCTTGTTTCTTATAATTGTACAACTTGATTATGTATAAAAAATCTTGCTGGATAACACATGAAATCATGTAATTTTTTTTCATTTGATATTCTTTTGTCAAACCTTTGTGATGAAGCTCTACAATTTTTATTGTTCTTGTATTTTGACTAACTAAAATGCAGTACTGTACTGTAATATTTTACTATAATTACAGTACCACAAGGCATTTTTTTCATTCAACTGTGGATAAATCTTTTGCACAAAAAGAACTACAGTAATCTCTCAATTATCCGGCGTATAGCAGCCGAGACCGCGTCGGATAATGTCGGAAGACGAATAATGCATCACTACCCCCCCCCCCCCCCCTACCCGCAGTTCCTTCAGGCTCACACAATGCTAATAACATTAAGGGGAGCCTCCACTCTCACCCCCATCTGAGCTCCTGTTAATTTTAGAAGCAAAAGCTCTTTGCCATCGTAATCCTTGTTGGTTTTTACATATACTGACCAATTTTCATTGCAATCGAGCAACAAATAATATTTTTCTCAATTTGTTTGAAAAAAAAAAAATGGAAAATATTACCAAAAAATAATCTATGTTTCAGAATAGCATAAGATTTTATGTGGACTATCCTCTGATATATAGCAACACTTATATAGAACGAAAAGTCCTTTATCACTGCTATAAACGGGAAAATTCCTCGCCTGAAATTGTTGAAATAAATTGTCACCCGAAATTTTTTTGGGAAAAAAAAAAATTGATCGAAATCCCTCTAACGGAATGTGCTCATATACTGTACACGTATATCACGTGTGAAAAGATTCATTGACATGACGTAAGAACCCTTCGTCTTGTTAGCTATTATACTAGAAAATATCATGGAGTGGTAATTCACAATGACGTGAAGAGCAGCATGCTAAAAAAACTTACTTTTTATACACAGAATTTATTTAATATGGACGTTTCGAAGGCAACTACCTCACTCTTCAGCAGTACAGAGTTGAATGAAAGGAAAATAAGTAGCTGACAAGGGGAGGGAGGGACAAGGTGTGTTCTGATGACAGACACCCCACACCTCACCCAACCGGCCTGACCTGACCTTGGGTGAGGTGAGGTGAGGTGAGGTGTGGTCTGTCTGTCCTCAGAACACACCTTGTCCCTCCCTCCCCCTGTCAGCTACTTATTTTCTATCTATCTATAGCTCTGACGCCTCGTTCCCTCCGGGAACTCCCCCCAAGGGGGTGGCCACGGCAGAAGTGCCTCCAGTTCTCCCTGTTCCAACACTCCCTCCTTACTTGTTCAAGCCCTCCTCTGCCCCTCACGTTTCTCTCCTTTACATACTCTTCCACTCTGTTCTGCCATCTAACCGGAGGTCTGCCTCTCACACCAGGTCCCACAACTTCACTTCCATACACCTTCTTTACAAACTCCTCCCCTTGCATTCTCTCTACATGTCCAAACCATCTCAATGTATCACGCTTCACTCTCTCAACCACTCCACATTCAATACCAATTGCTTTCTCACTCATACCACACCTCTCATATACACTCATTACTTTCTCCATCCCATCTAGTAAGTCCACATGCTCCTCTCAAGTAACTCATTTCCACAGCACCTATTCTAGACTGATGCGCCCTACTCCATGTCCATGTCTCCGACGCATATGTCAGTGTTGGCAGGATTATACTGTTTCGTAGTCCCATTTTCACTTCCATACTCACACTTCTACCCTTCATAATCCTCCCCAGTGATCCTATGACCTGTCTACCCCTCATTGCTCTCTCCCTAATTTCTCCTTCCATACTCCCATGTTTACACATAACTGTACCCAGGTACTTAAACTCCTTCACTTCCTCCATCCTTTCACCCCTCAGAATTATCTCACACTTCGTCCCAGTTGGTACTCCCACTCTGTAAGGTGTAGCAAAGTCAATCACTTCAGTTTCTGCTCTCTCAAATACCATCACTTTACTTTTACCAATATTCACCTTCAGTTTCCTTCGTTTACACACAGACTGAAATTCGTCCACCACTCTCTGTAACTCCCTTTCACTCTCAGCCATCTACACAGTGTCATCCGCAAATAAACTTGCTGCCAAGGACCAATTTGCTTCATTCAGCCTCAGCTTCACCCCCAGACCATTCACTTTGGCTTTCATCTCTCTCATACAACCATCCATATATATATTGAACAGCCACGGTGACATAACACATCCCTGTCTCAGCCCTACACCAATATTAAAACTCTCACTTAGATCACCCTCTACCCGTACACATGCTTTTGCATCTGCATAGAAGGCCTCAATACCCTAAATTCTTAACACCTCTGACATAGCTTTCCTATCAACCCTATCGTATGCCTTCTCCAAGTCCATGAAGGCAGCATACAACTTCCTACCCTTCCCAATATATTTCTCCACTATTGATTTTAATGCAAATATCTGGTCCACACATCCTCTACCCTTTCTGAACCCTCCCTGCTCCTCACTAACTTTATTCCCTGTTACATCAACCAGTCTCTCAGTAAGTACCTTCCCATACACCTTCCCTGGTACACTAAGAAGGCTTATTCCCCTATAGCTACCACACTCCTCCTTACTTCCCTTCCCCTTATACAACGGTACAATTATGGCTCTCCTCCAATCCTCTGGCACCTCTCCCTGCCTCCAAGCCAATGTGCATATAAGCAACATCCACTCCACCACTACCTCCCCCCCACACTTTAACATTTCAGCAGTTATCCCATCCACCCCCGGTGCCTTTCCCATCTTCAACTTTCCTATTGCTTTCCTAACCTCTTCTCTTCCTAAAGGTGTGGTCTGTCTGTCATCAGAACACACCTTGTCCCTCCCTTCCCCTGTCAGCTACTTATTTTCCTTTCATTCAACTCTTTACTGCTGAAGAGGGAGGTAGTTGCCTCTGAAACGTCCATATTAAATACTTTCTGTCTATAAAAAGTGGGTTTTTCTTAACATGGAAAATATCACTTGAAAAAAAAATTAAATTAAAAATTCTCTAGTTAGTGCTCTAAATTTGTAATACCTCCATTTTCTTTATCTTCCCTAAGTTATACAGAGTATGGAGAAGTGGCTGGTGTATGGTAGACTATTGAATTTTGCCGATTTTTTTAATGCGCAAATACGGACCTGACTGGAGATAAGGATAATGTCGCATGACGGATAGCACGACGACAGATAATTGAGAGATTACTGTACAGAGAATGTTGCAATACACAGGTTGCCAAGTTGAAGGCCCAGCTGGAAAAGATGGATTTAGAATTGGGGAGATGGAGAGCAGGAGAGTCAGTGAGCACAGACGAGCAGGTGGCCATTGATAACATTATGGACGTGTCGACTACCTCACAACAAATAAGTAAGTTGATCATACTAATATACTTAGTAGGATTGATTGATTGATTTTTGTAGGCTATTTTGGAAAGTAAAGAAAAATTATATGCTGAATTATATTGTGTTATTCATTGTGCATTTTCCCTCAAAGGCCAGGTTCTGTCTGTACCAGTAGTCGCTGTAGATGGGGATGCAGCAGAGTGGGCGAGAGAACGAGAACGCCTTTATCAGAACCTAGATGAGAAAGATGATGAGATCAACCACCAGTCACAGTTGGTAGAGAAACTAAAGGAACAGATGCTGGAGCAGGAAGAGGTAAAATTGAATTTCAACACAATTGAGTCTTACTCTTTGGTTTTATCTTGTTGAACTAGAAGTTGCATCAGGTGGAAAGTAATGCCTCATCAATTTCAAATCATTGGCTTGCAATTCAGTTATCTTGTCCTTTCCTCGTACAAAAATAATTGCTATCTCGCGGCTTCTCGCCTCTAATTGTTGTAGCCGTTGTGATGCCCAAAGTGTTTGTGTTTTCTGTGAAAAAATAGTGAACCTGTAATGGTTCCCTCATAATAAATTGATCTTCCACAGCTTATTTCTTCAACACGGCGTGACTATGAGCTTCTGCAATCTGAAATGACTCGGCTAACAAATGAGAACGAGAAGGCCAAGGAGGAGGTGAAGGAGGTTCTGCAGGCCCTTGAAGAGTTGGCAGTTAACTATGACCAGAAGACCGAGGAAGTGGAGCGTAAGAGTAAGGAGAATGAATCTCTCACAGAGGAGCTCAGTCAAAAGCAGGTATGTGATTCATGCAATGTTTTAGTATCAGGATGAACAGTTGTTTGATGTTTGTCTTTGTGATGATGAAAGATATTGATTAGCTTTAGAAATATTAATTTTTTTGAAAGTATGATGAAATGATGCACAAGCTAGATCCTTTGATCATATGTTTTTTACTAATCCATTTCCATATTTTATAGAATAAAAACAGTATCCAACATATTGTACTTACGGTTAGTGAAGTCTACAGTAGTTACATAATACATAATGTATGGTTATGGAAATAGAAAACTGAATTGTATACATTCCAAAAATACGTATATATAGATCTCCATTTTACCATACAATTTTCCTTTCCAGTCTTCACTCAACTCTGCCACATCAGAACTACAGACAGTGAAAGATTCACAAACCCACCAGAAGAAGCGTATCAATGAAATGTTGGTGTCTCTCCTTAAAGACCTCAATGAAGTTGGAACCATCATTGGTACTTCAAATGATGCAATGAAGGTGTGTTAATATTGAACATTTTAAAGATCTGTAAGGGTGTATTCATTACTTACTTTAATTTAACCATGTTTTGTTAAATAACTGACGTAATTCCATTTCAGGAATTATCCGTGAGAGATTGTACTGGATATATATATATATATATATTAGTGAAATCCTTAAAAAATAATATAAGGTATCTTTAATGTGTAAGCTTCACACAATTGTCATTGTATTACAGTGTTTTTATACCCACTTTACAGAATCTTGGTGAAGTGGAGGGTAAGGTGGAAGAGGAATTTACAGTAGCTCGGTTGCACATCTCCAAAATGCGTTCGGAAGTGAAGAACCTGGTGCAGAGATGTACATCACTAGAGTCCAAGCAGGGAGAGATTAATACCAACATGGAGGAGCGAGAGAAGGAGCTGAATGAGGCCCGTCTTCTTGCCACACAGCATGAAGCCAAAATGAAGACTCTGGCACAGTCAATGAAAGAAGGAGAGAACAAGAAGAGGTCTTTGGAAGAACAGGTAGGTCTTTGGTTTATAGTCTTATTACATAATCAAAAGTAGAGTAAGAGGGGAATGACCTTTGAAGTGTAATACACACATGGAACAGTATAAAGGAGTGAAAGTGATGACAATATTATAAAAACTGCAGAGACTATATGAAGGAGAAATTTTGAGGACAAAGGTAATATTATTGTGCAGGGATAATTTTTATGTCATATTTTATGAACCCATGATGAGATTTGCAAGTGTATAGCACTAACCTTACGAGTGTATTGATTCTTCAGTCCTGCTCCAGGACTACTATCTAAACCATATTTTTTATTAGTACATGTAGTCATTATCAAGGTACAACTACTTTAAAGAATATGTAATATTGTACTGTACTATTGAACGGTATCATTGTTATAGACTTTTGAACACTGCTGACCTATCAATACATGCATTATTTGACGGTGATTCTGTTGGTTGAGTGTCTTATTAGAATCATTCTGGTCAAATTTACAGTTGGACTCCCTAAATGAGGAAGTAGCACGAATGAAGGCAGTGTCCAAGGTGTCAGAACAGGATGGGCAGCTGAAGGATGCACTTGAGAAACAGATTGAAGAACACCGAGAGCAGCATCAGAAACAAGTAAGTGAGGGAGGTAAAAGTTAATGGAGGCAAAACAATTTGGTCAAAGTGAAAGATACAAATTACTTCTAGCAATTCCATAAAACAATCTCTGTATACCGAGTTAGTACTGTGTAATTGATATGTATCCCAGATTAATGTACTTATCTTTGTGCAGTTGGCAGCCCTTCGTGATGAAATAACGGCCAAGCAGCAGCAAATTGAGGATCTCACAGATGAGAACCAGAAACGTGCCGTGACAGAGGAACAACTTAAGGCAGAGTATGAGAAGCTCAAGACTGAAGTTGCAGAAAAGGTAAGAGATGAATCCTTTTGTATTGGTGTCCTGCATTCTTCCTTCCTCCTGAAAATGTAAGCATTAGAAAATATGATTTACTTGAATGGTTTCTCTTTTCTCCGTTTGTGGTATGTAGTATTCCTTTCTGTTGTTGCTCTGACTAGAACAAGGAATTGATTCTTATGATATTGTGGATTAACTTTGAATTTAAACAGTACAATTAGGCCATATTGTAATTCTTAATAATGAATATACTGCTGTTACTTCTGTAATGAATTGTAAAAATTGTGAGTTCAGATAATTGTTTATTTTTTAAGGGTATTTTTGGGTATTGAAATTATTATTGATTCTAGACTAAAATGATAGAATTTGTGCAACATTTGTTTTAAATGTGGTTTACAATAAAGCAAAGCCTTATTTATTTTAATCCAAACAACTAGACCTAAAGATTGAGAGAGAACTCAAAACTATAATTGACAGATAATCAAAAAGCTATAAAAAGAAAGCTGTAGTAACGGAGTGTTGTTTTGATTCATGGGTATGTGTTCCCACAAGACCTCAGGTTTGATGTAGATTATCATACTTAAACTTGGCCATATATCATACTCAGTTTAATTAGTACATGTTGTGTTAGTAGGTATGTAATCAGACAGGGTTGCATCCTAACAAATTACTCTTTCATTAACTCTGCCAACAAATTTGGAAGGAGGTAATGTTATCACCCCCTACTGTTTGTCAGTCAGTCCTCTTTATTTTTTTTATATATATATAATTTTTCCAAGTGACCAAGGTGTATAATATATATATATATATATATTTTTTTTTTTTTTTTTTTTTATGTATATATAAGCATATTATGAAAGTCTGTTGTAAAGTAGACCATGGGGCAAAGAATATTGTGTTACCTATTTATGACCTTGGGGTTTCAGATCAGAGTTAATTCTGGATCAGGGAGATATTGACTTTTTTTATAGATTTTACTTGTGTGAAACAAAAAAGCATTTCCCCCGTGTTTGTAAAAGCTGTATGCCTGAGATAACAAAGCTGGAAAGTTGGTTTTATTAGTCGTTCATGTACTATAGCCAGTGTTTGTCTGATGGTAAATGTCCAGTACAGTAAGTCACATCTGATTGGTAGATGCTCAAGTACTAAACTTGTGTGTGGTAAGGTTCAATATCAGCTGTGGTCATTTACCTTCAGTCACAAAAGAGCAGGCTTTAGCCAATCACTATTGTGGAGATATGTGCTGTATGGAGTGTCTTCATGTTAAATGTTTCATTAAACAAATAGTTCATTGCATGATGATATGTAATGGAGAATGAGGAGTGAAGACATTGCTTTGTGCACAACATTTATACTTCATAAGTCCTGTATTTGTTTCCCAGAGTGTTAAACTGAACGAGTTGACAGCAGTTCACGAGCGCAAGGAACAGGCACGACAGGACCTGAAGGGACTTGAGGAGACTGTGGCTAAGGAGCTTCAGACTCTACACAACTTGAGAAAGTTGTTTGTGCAGGACCTCCAGACCAGGGTGAAGAAGGTAAGACTTGAATGGAATTTGGTTTTTGTGTTATTGAGACTAATTTTTCCATTACATTTTTTCCACACCCACTAGTTTATATTCTTAGTGTTTGTAATCCCCTTCAGAGAAAAAAAAAAGGCTTGTCTCAGTTGGTTCAGATTATTCAAGATACTTTTGCATTCACAAATATTGGATATCCACCATATAGGCTATGATTATTGTTTTTATTTTTTGTTAACTATATATTCCTTTTCAATACTGTATTTATCTCCATATATTCCTGATCTTTCAACTATGATAACTTGTTTAATAGACATTTTAAAATAAGGGGAGTGAAAAATAATGAAAATGTAAAGAAACCATTAGGTAGAACCATAACTATTCTTCTCCAAGTCTGCATCGGGTGAGGAGAGCGACGAGTCTGGTGGATCTCTGGCTCAGAAGCAGAAGATCCAGTTCCTAGAGAACAACCTGGACCAGCTGACCAAGGTACACAAGCAGTTGGTGCGTGACAATGCTGATCTCCGTTGTGAACTGCCAAAGCTGGAGAAGAGACTGAGGGCAACTATGGAAAGAGTCAAGGTGTGTGTTATAATTTATATAGTACCAGTATGTAAACAATTGACACCAAAGGCTCATTTTTGGGAATTATGCCACATTTGAAGAATTCTTAGGCGTGGTGAAATGGTGAATATATAGCATGTTCTGATATTCCTTTGGTGTCCATTTTCCATAAGGCTAATGAAATTAGTTACATCACAAGTTGATAGTCAAGTAATGACAGGTAAAACCATTGTGTTTCTGGCTTGTATATTATTCATAAACTTCTGATTTCATGGTATTCTGGAAGAGCTTCACAGGAATAGAAAAAACAAGAATAAATATATAAAATAAGTTAAACAGGCTCCAGCAGACTGTATGCTGCAATAGATGAGATTAAAGGATGTATGAATTAATTTGTGTCCCGCAAAAAGATAACTAACAATGAGCAATTTACAGGCTCTTGAAACTGCTCTAAAAGAGGCCAAAGAGGGAGCCATGAAGGACCGCAAGAGGTACCAGCAGGAGGTGGACCGCATCAAGGAAGCAGTTCGGCAGAAGAACCTCCAGAGAAGGGGCACAGCTGCTCAGATAGGTAAGTTTAGATTAAGGATACCAATGTCAACAGTTTTTCACAACATACCTCGCAATATCCAAACATTTCAAAGCACTCTCTCTTTGGATCATTTATATTAGGTTACTTATACTTTCATTACAGTGAATATTATTGCACTTGAAAATGTTTCATGGATAATATAATGTTTGTAAATTATATCTATTTTGAAATTGTTTTTGAAGGCAAGATGAAAGTTACCAAGATAATCATATGTCATTTTTACATCTTTATAGCAAAGCCAATTCGTGCCGGACATGCACCCCAACCTAACCACACGGCAACACCCGTAATCCGTGGTGGGACTCAGCCGTACCAGCCCCCAGCCATGCAGAAGCGAATACTGAGTGGGCGCATGGGGCAGTAGAGTAAGTATCAAGAAGTACACAGGATCTTTATTATTAAAGAAAGAAAGAAAGAAAAAAAAAATTATAGCTGGTGGATAAATGTGTCATACTTTTCTGTATAGGAATGGCAGGGTTTATGCCATGTACTTTCAGTACTGTACCTTTTGCTATATCACAAAAAAATGGACGCATGTTTCTGTATGGGAATGAGTGATTAATTCTTACTAGTGTGTTGCATTACATGTACTGTAACTGTAAAATTATTGTGTTCAGTTGTATTATTTATGTGGAATTGGCCATTGCCATTGAATATAAGTATATTTATGCCACAAGATTAATTGTTTGACATTATCTGTGCATTGAATTGTATTGTCCTTCTGGTGGATATTTCCAGTTGTCATATCATTCTGCAAATTTACATGATGTTTTGTCCTGTTTCAGACACCTGAAGTTAAATTTTAAGGCACCACTCCACGTTCCTGGGACTGACCTCAGCCTCTGTTTATTTAAGCTACGTCCAAGTTATCATATAATTCTGTTACCAATTCCTAGCACCACTCAGACACATGCACCCTCAAGACAGAGCTTTGTTGGCTTGTAGTTGCTTGAAGGTGGGAAGTGAAAGTGGATGAGGGTACGAGGAGGTTGTAATGTTGCAAAATCCTAACTTGCTTTGGATATTTTCTTCTTTTCTTTTTCATACAGTTTATCAGACTAGTCTTCAGTTGTAATTTCGTTGTTTCTCAAGATGTCTATTAAATTTATTGATTGGCAATATAATTATTATATTTTGATGATGGATGAGTTCACACTTTTTAAAAACAGCCAGTAGATTGCGCAGGTAGCTATCATCTATGGTTTCTTTTGGGTTCAGTACTTTTTAATATTTGCCTTTCAGAAGTACAAACCAAGGCCTGATGGTAGTACCTTGTTCACATGTCAGAAATCCTCACACTTGTTGCCTGGGCTTATATCACTCTACATAAAGCAGCTTAAATGCAACATATGGCTCGTTTTGGTACACATCATCTGGAACCTACACGAACTCGAGTGGCATCTATGGGGAACCTTTGTGGGAGAGTTCTGTTTATGTCCAAAGGCAGAAAGTCGCATCAACCTCCACCTTCTTTATGACTCTCAGGATCGCCATTTGGGTGTGGTTTGGGTTCCCCTCTTGTCCCAACTCAAACTCTGATACCTCTTCATCTATCCCTCTTGTCCTTGTTTTTCCTTCAAAGCTTCATTTCCAAAAATATATTACTACAGTATAAATGTTGCACTGTTGTTGTTGTCTTCTTTCAAGTCGTGCAGTCAATCAGGCCATTCGAGTTCTTGTGTGAACCAGATGAGAGTATAAAACGTGGCCAATAGTATTAAGGTTACGGAGACTATAGGCAGGTTATGTTTAGTACTGGTTTGCTCCCCAGAAAGAGCACAAAAGAGTGTGGGGGGGAATGCCATGTGATTTCAAGCACAGTGTTGCTTTATTTATAGTGAACATTTTCAAATGGTAACTGTGTGGTGTTTATTGGAAATTCTTATAAAAGATATATATTATGTGATTCTTTAAGTAGCATTGTTATCAGATCGCAGCATTTGGACCAAAGGAGGGATTTATTATGTTGCCGCTTGAGGCAAAAAAATATATATAAAAAAAATCTGAAGGGATGTCATGTACTTCTGTCTTTTTATATACCGCATTGTCTATGTCTTGTTTCTTTTCATGTCCAAATGTACCATACATGTGACAGTTTGTCTGTACTGTACTATAATGTAAAGTTTCATATCAGGTAGGTTTCAGAAATGGTATGAGGATGGATTTGCTTTACAGGGAATAGTGATGTTTTAGAAGCAGCTGTTGGAGGTAAAGGATTCCATCAAGTTTTAAGTTGACATGATAGTGATGGAAAGTTGACAGTCTAATTAAATTCTTATTAGTTACATTAGATTTTAGTGTGATATTTTTCAACATAGTGATTGGGGTATCAAATATATGCATCTTTATTTAGTTTATATTTAATTTGTTTAGATGTTACACATATTGAAGTATAATATAGAGCAATTCATACTGTGTTTATGCTGATTCTTGAACATAATGCTTGAAATTTTACACTTCCAAAGTTTACACGGTGACCAATCAATTCAGTCCTTGTATGTTGACATTAATTTTGAGAAATGAATATACATATGTATAGAGGTACAGTATGTGCCGTTGTTGTATTGTTGAAGGTTAGAGGAGAATCTCTTGTCAGTAAATTGGAGGACTATTGTGTCAGGAAGCAGATAACCCCAATATTTCTAATTGGGGATCTGTTTTGTGGCATAATTTGCAAGAATCTGTAACCTTGTAATTTACTGATGAGAAGATCTCTTTAATGATTAGTTGTTCTTGTCAATGAACATATGACTTAAGATACCTTCAAAGTGTGCCACAAAATAGACCACCTATGAGTATAGTCATGAACAGGTAGTCAGTCTTGTAGCATATTTTGTAGGATTCAGTAGCCTCTGTTTTTCTGAATACATCTGGATTCCTTAAAATGGACATCACACTTGTTCACATTTCTTTCATTGTCTGGTCAAATGAAGGTCTGTTCTCCAACTGTAACTCTTCAGAGGGATAAAGGATACCCTTTGACTTCCAGCATTTTGTTTGGTCATATATTTATCCCTGATCTGAATACTGACTGGTCTCATTTCTTTACATTTCTTGTGTATATTATGACTTGGATAAACTTAAGAAGCGGTGATTCTTTGCAAGGCATCCTCACTTCTGACTGTTACATTGTAACAGTATCCTTTCCAAGCATTGTGTCCAATGAGTTTTGTACTTTTGGTGTCTAGGAGATAAAAATGGTAATGTCCTTCCATCCACAATTTAGTATAATAAACAGAAAATAGTTAATGAAACATGCTGAGTGCATTAAAAGAAGTTTAATATCCACAGCATTCTTAAATGAGTTGTGGGTATATAAATTGAAAGATGTCAACCCACTTCCAATGAAGGCCCTCACAGGAACTCTGTACCAAGCTGGGTTTCACAGGCTTCGAAGTTCACAATGATGTAAACTTAGGCTAAACCAACTGAGGGAACACCACATATTATTCTACTCGCCGATAGTGACCGATTGCACTTTAATTATCTGTTTTTCCCCACTTAGATCAGCAGTCACTCACATTAGGTGAGTTGAGTGAACTCGTATCAGCTTTAAATTGATGACATATTTCTACAGTGCCCTTACTTTTTTTTTATATAGATTTAGACTTAGTTATTATATGATTATAAAAATCCATTCCTGGTGGTGAGCACTGTATGCTATTTAATTTGGGTAACTTATTTATTATTTTCATTAGTTTTGAGAGCAGATTTCTATTCCTTTTGACTTTTCTTCTTAGTTTGGTGAAGGAAGAGCTATGTAGACCAGATTAAGGTATGCCAGGCAGTTAAGGTGGTGCTATATTGTCAGTGATTTTGAGGATACTAATTCCTCTGAATATTGATGCAAAATTAACCACCTGTCATAGTATTTCCTTCATACATTATGGAGGAATTAGTATACCCCAAGTTACAGCACTAACAAGATCTTACCTCCTTAAGCATTATTATGTCACACTGTCCACCAATGTTTCAGTGCTAGAGGTAAAACCCCCATCAGAGCTGGGCTGTAGATACATCGAATGTACTGTATTTAAATATATACAGTATTTCTAATTTATCTTTCTATAACTTTAAATAAATACAACTCTTAATATGTATTCAAAAATTCATGATATGCTTGTTAAGGCCATGACCTATACACATCATTGATATAAACCACTTGCAATGAAGAATGACACATACATGATGGACCTGAACGTGTGACTGACACTGTGTTTGCTGTTCAGGGTTGCCAGATAGTTGGATGGGTTTATGGCTTAATTTACTGGTAAAACAAGATTTACATTTTTTATTTTTAGAATGTAAATACAGTGGATACAAGTACTCTTTAAGATATTTAAATACTATATTTAGATACATGAAAACCAATATACAGTACAGGTATTTATAAGTACTGTACACAAATGTATTTAAATACTGCCCAGCTCTGCCCCCCATAATATGTAGTCCATTTTTTAGTAGGAATCAGTAAATGCTCACAGTGGATATCAACCGTGAATTTGATTGGCTCATGTTCGATTGCTTACTGTTGGATGACAAGCTCTGACCAAACACAACTTTTACAATATTGGCTGTAAGCAATTACTGCCAACTTAAAAATGAACTAAGTATATGGTTGCATTTTTATATAGTCAACATAAGACTTCTGTTGCCTGAAAGTTGACCATCAAATGAGACTCATGCAATTCAGGAAATATAGACAATAATTCTAAAGTTCCAGCTTTTGAACTGAAACTGCATATAATGCACAGCTTGTGTGTAATATTTGTAAACAGTTTGTAAGCCTGCATAGTATTGTTCTCATTCCAAGATGTGCTCAGCTGTATTCTTCTTAATGAAGAATATTAGAAGAGCAGACATTTTAATGGACTGTGTAAGGCAGAGAGCAAGAAAAATAAGATTACATCATAAATGATTACAGTAGGTCTATATGGAATTTCAGAAAGGTACAGAATACTCATGTAACAGCATATTGTGTAGACTTACTGGTATTTTTGAGACTTGAAATAACAGCATTGTAAGGCAAAAGTAGTAGTTATTTGCAATATAGTACTTTGTCGCAAAATCCCATTATAATTTATTTAAATATTTTAATGTAATTCATAACCCCTGTGGATGAAAACGGTGATAAACATTCTTTTAAAATTCCCACTTCAAGAAAGTAAAACTAGTTTTACAAAAATTACAGTAAATATTTGCAATCTTCAGACAAAACCAGTACAGTAACCATATATTGGCTGCCACGTTGCCAAATGGAAAACTACATAAGAATGTGATTTATTACAGTAGGTGATAAGTATTGATATATCTTTATTTATATTACTTTTGTCCGTATATCATGTATTCTATGCCTGGTGATTATGATTGACTACTACTAATGCTTTTCAATCTACCAGTTACAAACCTAGTCTTTTCTATTGTATTCTTTATGCACTGATTATATACTAGACTTACCTGTTAGTGTATATCAAAGCAGTGTTGTGCAGTCTTCATAATTTTAAGTTAAAGAATGTGGCAGAATTCATGGTATCTTATAACTTATGTACACTTTGATTTTGATTTGTTATAAATATATGCTGTTTTAGTAAAATATGATTAATTTTACTTTATTCTTAATGATTCTGTAGCTCTTTTTCCATTTTTCATTGCTGTATCTTGAAAATCACTTAATCCAAAGTGGTGTTGGTGTACGGTATATTGTTTGGTATAATGGGATTTTGCTGTGTTTGGAATGAAGTACAATACAGTGCTATACGTATATTATTGATATTCTGTAGCAATGTAATATTTGCAGTTTTCCATTACTGAATAGATAAACTTGGTCAACAAATACAATTTTAAAAATGAATGAGTGAGTGACATGCTATTAATAATTTTAACAGCTGGTTATGCCTGACACGGCCTGAAAGGAGATGAATAATGTTATGAGGATGGTCAAGGTGAAGAAAAGCGAAGGAGAAGGTAATGCTGTCCAGATCCTAAGATCAAACTCCCATTTTCAGTTATTAATAACCTAGAGGGTAGTGGTGCCCAGGATATCACGCTATGACCTACCATAGATTCAGGGCAAAATTCACAGTAGATGCTATTTTGTTTGTTTCCTCCCCAGCCGTACACATTTCCGTCTTCACGAGCGCCTCGTACTTCAGTAATCCGCACATTTCTTGCACAGTTCCATAGCCATAATCAAGTCATAGTTTTGTCATCCAGATCACAACACATGCTCAGTTCAACCACAAGTTGCTGAGCTGTCAGAATACTTCAGCTTGAGCGGTCACAAAGCAACTGTGTACAACTGTGAAATTGGCCCTGAATACCCTTAGGAAATGGAGTTCATGCAAGAGGTAGGAAAGAAAAGGCAATATCCAAGTGTTTTATACTATGTAAAATCCACTGCACTAAGATTACAGCCTCAGCTTTATGTGCTTGTACTCTGGAAAGGTACTCAAGTAAAAGAAGTTAGTTCATTGCATATGTTTTTTATTTATCATTCTGAAGTAACATACCAGGGACTGATTCAATAACTGTGTGCACACTTGCATATCATATTTTTCTGATAATTTTCTTCCTCTAAATTGCTCATGTAGCAACTCTGCCATTACATCTCCCTGGTTGACATGATTGATACTTCAAGTAAAAAAGTAAAGTGAGTGGTAGACTCATTAATGGTACTTTGTCACATGGGATGAGTTATAGTATCCCATTACCCTGGGATACCCCTATAGGGGGAGGGGGTATTGCCTGAGGTGATGTGGGCAGTATTATTAGGGTTTAGCCACCCCCTTGGACTCTGCCACTCCCTTTCAATTCTTCAACTGTCCCTCCTTTTCCTTCAATTTCCTTCGTGATTGCTGTTCAATCTCTTATCACTTCCCTATTCCTACAGGGTCTTCCAGGCCTAGGGAGGTTTTCTTTCATCATCAAATCTTTCTTTCCAGTTCAGTTCAACTGCCATAATTCAGTTAAGGGTAACTCAAGCATATAAATAATAAATTATTCTTTTTAAAAGTAGTATAATCGATCACCTCGGTTCTATAGGAAATCTGCATGTTTATCAAGACCCCCATATATGAATCAAAACATTTGATGGTAACTGTACAGTAAGGAACATCATGGGCCGGATGCTCTATACCAGTAGTTCTCAAACTTTTCCAACTACCAGAACCCCTTAGCTTTTGCTGGTCCTAGGCGGAACCCCCTACGACCCCCTCACCTAATATAGGTGGAAACCAACCCCCTTAAAGGTGGGACCCCCCTCAACACACACACACATATGTAACTATATAAAAGTGTTGTTTAGCTCTTGATTCTTGTGTCACAGAGGTAGAGGTATGTGGTTCATGCAGGGATTCTGTTACATCACAAGCTGCACTTGTCTGTTCAATACGATCACTACACTCAATATAATCAGTAAATGTATTATCCTGATTAGTGGCAGTGGAGTGATTTCATTTTATCCATTAATGGTGACATTTATATATAAATAAAACTAGACTTCTATCACACATATATATATATATATATATGCTTGACATGGAACCCTTAAAAGGACTTCACGGAACCCTGGGGTTCCGCGGAACACAGTTTGAGAACCACTGCTCTATACTATCAACAGCAAGCATTTTCCTATGCATGTAAAACATCAAGCTGGTTTTTAATTAGAATATTTGATATTGCCAGATCCGGCTAGGTCCCAGTATTTTGCCCCGGTCATTTCCTGTACTTTACCATGGTTATTTCCCGGTAGTTTGCCCAGGTTACATCCCGGTAGTCTGCTGTGGTCTAGGTTAGGTCAGGCTAATTTCAAAATGCCCCATTTGAATATCTTGGAAATGGGGCATTTGCAGAGGAAATGCCATAGAAGAAAATAGTCTTAGAATGGTCTGAATAAGTGGTTTATGAAGGTAGAAAAACCGTACACAATAACGGTAATTCTTTCAATATTTACCTAAGATAAAGCCATACATACTGCATAGTTCGTCTGTTTAGTTTATTCGGTATTTATTGAAAGAATTACCATTTTGTAGCAGTATTGCCAGATCTGGCTAGGTCCCAGTATATTGCCCTGGTCATTTCCTGTACATTACTACAGTTATTTCCCGGTAGTTTACCCAGGTTAGGTCCCGGTAGTCTGCTGTGGTCTAGGTTAGGTTAGGTAAGGTCAGGCTAATTTCAAAATGCCCCATTTGAATATGCCGTATCTTGGAAATGGGGCATTTACGGAGGAAATGCCATAGAAGAAAATAGTCTTTGAATGGTCTAAATAAGTGGGTAATGAAGGTAGAAAAACCGTATACAATAACGGTAATTCTTTCAATATTTACCGTTTATTCAACCCCGACCCCCTTTTTCTTCGATGTAATTTTTTTCTCCATTTCCATGTTCAATTTAGTGACAAATAATCCGTCTGAGCTTGGTGTTGATTCTCAATGTACAGCAATAATGATGATAAAGATATATCCGGTGCCATATGAGATTAGGTACATGGCAGACACCCACAATGATTGCGACATTGTTGTTAAGAAGCAGTGTTGCCAGATCTGATTGACGAAATTGCCCTAACTTCACCTATAAAATTTTTCCCCTTTTGCCTCAATAATTCCCTGTTTAATCTTGAACATTGACGGTAATTTTGGTATTTTTTCGTCTGGTAAAAATTTTCCTGTGTACTCTTGAACAATCTTACATATAATTTCCATCATGTGTGGAAAATTCTCTTATAAACAGAGAAATTTTCCTGCACCTGGCAACACTGTTAAAAAAGTGACAGAAGTAAACAAACCAAACATGTCTGCCACTAACCTGCCACCATGCCCTGCCTCACTAAAAAATGTTCAACACTACCTCAAACTGGCTTCTGACTATGAAAAGAGGGAGCCTGTTGTGGCCTATTGGGGTGAGTGTGTGTGTGTGTGAAGAGAGAGAGACGTAGAGAGAGTGGGTGTGAAGAGAGAGAGAGACTTAGTGTGTGTGTGTGTGTGTCGAGAGAGAGAGAGACAGTTCTTACCTATTTGTTCTTCCCTATTTATATCTTTACAGGATTGAGTCAAGCTCGTAATGTCCCGTATTTTAAAACCCAATTATAATATTTTTCTTTAAAGTAATGTATGTTTTTGTGTGTGTGTCGAGAGAGAGATAGAGAGAAAGTTCTTACCTATTTGTTCTTCCCTATTTATATATTTATAGGAATGAGTCAAGCTTGTAATGTCCCGTGATTTAAAACCCAGTTACTGTAATCATATTATTCGGTAAATATGGAAAGAATTACCATTATTGCATACGGTTTTTCTACCTTCATTACCCACTTATTTAGACAATTCTAAGACATTTTTCTTCTATGGCATTTCCTCCACAATTGCCCCATTTCCAAGATAGGTCATATTCAAATTGGGCATTTTGAAATTAGCCTGACCTTACCTAACCTAACCTAGACCACAGCAGACTACCGGGACCTAACCTGGGCAAACTATCGGGAAATAACCGTGGTAAAGTACAGGAAATGACCGGGGCAAAATACTGGGACCTAGCCGGATCTGGCAACACTGCTACAAAACAGTTATTCTTTCAATAAATACCTATTTTTCTTTATAGTTATGTATGCTATTGACACACACCAATTCTTCTGGTAATTTGTTCCATTCGTCTATTACTCTATTTGGAAAACTATATTTCATTTAATTAATTTCTTACTGTGTCCTCATTTTATGTATTCCTTGTTGACACAAGTTTTCTATATCTATCTTTTCTTTTTCTGTGACACATTTGTAAACCATAATCATATCTCCACTATTTTGTCTTTCTTTCAGTTTAGGTAACTTTAGTTTCTTTAGTCTTTCTTCATGGCTTAGTTCTCTTAAACTTGGTATCCATCTTGTTGCTGCTCTTTGCACTTTTTCTAATTTGGTGATATGTTAATTTAAATGTAGGTTCAATACTAGTGCAGTATATTCCTTATAAAGGATGTGATTATTTTCTTGACCATTTCTTCGTCTATACTGTATATGTGAAGGCCACTCGCATATTTGTTAACAATGTTGGAACTACCCTAGGAATATAACAACATACAATATTCACATCTTCACATAATAGTGAAGATGTTTACACTACTAAAACATAATGACGATGTGACATAAGCTTAATTCCCCTGTATGGGTAGTGAAGATATGTCACACCGTAACAATGTATACATTGTTTTTAACTTTCATTTATATGATCATTTGGGGTCAATTTCTTATTTATCATTACCCCTAAATCTCTTTCTTTCTCTGCTTCATTTAATATTTTATTTCCAAACTTTTATTGCCAATTTGGTCTTTTCTCACTTTTTCCAAACTTAATAACATGACACTTATCTGCATTAAACTCCGTCTGCCATTTATTACTCCACTCTACCATTTTGTCCAAGTCTTCTTGTAACTTTTTACAGCAGTCTTCATTTTTAATTATTCTTTGTATCTTTGCATCGTCAGCAAACATATTCATGTAAGTGCCATCTGTAATATTTACTTCTATGTCATTTATATAAATTAAGAACATTATTGGTGCCAGTACTGAGCCTTGAGGAACTCCACATGTCACCTTCAGCCATGAAGAATAGTTCCCTCTTAGTACTGTTTTAATTTTTCTTCCTACTAGGAAATTTCCATCCATTTTAGTTGTTTTCCTTTGACTCCTCCTCTATGTTGTAATTTCCATGTAAGTCTTTGATGTGGAACTCTGTCAAAAGCTTTTTTAAAGTCATCCTTCTCTTTCTTGTATTTTTTCTGATATTTTCGTATAGTAATTCAGTAAGTTTGTTACCCATGATCTTTCCTTCCTAAACCCAAATTGTCTCTGTTATCATATCATTTTTCTCCAAGTGTTCAACCCAATAGTTTCTTATAATTTATTCCACTACACTTGTTTGTGATACAGGTCTATAGTTATGTGGGTCTTGTCTATTTCCTTTCTTAAATAATGGGACTATGTTTGCTAGCTTCCAATGCACTGGTAATTTTCCTTGCTTTAATGATATTTGAAATTTTAAATAATTACTTATTTAGTTCTTTAGCACATTCTTTTAATACCCAACATGAAATTTCATCTGGCCCACTTGCTTTAGTTTTATCCACAGCTTCCAACTCTTTTTCTATTTCTAATCTGCTCACCTCAAACTCTCTTAGTTCATACATGTTTGTATTTTCTTCTGGTGTGAATACATTTTCCTTAGTGAATACAGATTGAAATTTTGTGTTTAAAATTTCGCAATTTCTTTTTCTTCTGTATAAATTTTTCCTTCCTTCATTATGTTTTGAATTTTGTCATTCACTTTGGTTTTGCTTTTAATGTAACTGTAGAATAGTTTTGGTTGTTCCTTACCTTTATTAATAATGTCTTTCTGATATTCCACTTGAACTTCTCTTCTTATCTTGGTATACTTATTTCTTGCACTTTTATATTTATTATATGCTCTTTCACTTAAGTCTTCTGAATCTGTTCCATAAGGTGTCTCTCTTTTTCTTGGGTTCTATATATTTGCCATTAAACCACTGTTTGATATTTTTAGGTTGTGCTTTTTAGTTTGGGATGTACCGGGTATTTATTTACTCCTTCATTATATATTTTGCAAAAATTTATATATTGATCATCTATTATCTCGTTCCAATTAATGTTGCTGAAATACTTTATTTAATTCATTGTAGTTGCCTTTTTAAATTTTTTTTATCTTGTTTGGTTTATCTTGGACATCTATTATGTCATATGACACTAAGAAATCCCATTTCATCACAACATGATCACTTTTTCCCAAATGGTGGTTTATATTCTATATTATTAATTTCATTTTCATTTCTGGTAAATATTAAGTCTAATAGTGATGGTTCATCAGTTCCTCTTATTCTTGTATATTTTGTGTGTGTGTGTATAGAGAGAGAGAGAGAGAGAGACGTAAGTTAGAGTTTCCTTCCATATTTCATAATTTTTATATATTACGACATTCCATTGTTATTCTCTTGTTTCTTTTCTTTATTGTCTATTTATTGTCTATTTCCTTCATATTATGGTTAGTGGTTGTTTTTGCTTTTAATTTCCTTCATATTGTGGTTGGTGGTTGTTTTTGTTTTATGAATTTGTTTCCCCAATTCCTAGTTCTTAGGTAATTGTGTCAGTGCATCTTGATCATGTTAGATATTATTTCCTGTTTTGTTTTACCCCTCAATCCAGCCTCTTGGGGAGGAGGGGGAGATGAAACACAAATCAAAGCAGGGATTAATGTATTATCCAAAATAAATGAGAAAACACTGTTTTCCTTCTCTGTGGCTCTTCTGAAACTTTACCATAAAAAATAAGTAAAGTACGGTAATATGCAGAAGGACCAGTTCTTCAGATACCTATATCAAATGACTTTCTTCTTTGTTATTTTTCTGTATTAAGTACAGTATAGTATAGTATCGAGGTTTGTAGTCCTGTAAGTTGAGATCCCCTTCCACACACAAAAGATTCTTTCACCTGTATTGGCAAGGGAAAAATATTGGATGATATGAACTATTTCTGTAATCTATTCATTATAATGTGAGATGTATTTCCAGCACGGTTGTATGCTCTCCAGTCTGCCCTCAAAATTGACCGAAAATCTCCTGAAGCAAGAGCTCTCCTGACAGGATTGATGGATTATTTGGAAACTTTCAAAAAGGTGAATTTTTTCATGTCGTGTGGTTTTTTTATTTGATACTGTGTAGAAGTATTATAATTTCTTTAGAATATTAGTAATAAAGCTGTGTAAATAAAACTCTTTATGTTAATGGATCATTGCCTGCATTGACAAAACAAATGCAATATCTCAAATATACTTGTTAATGAATTACATAAAAAACATGTCTTGCCATACTCTAGTAAATATGCAACTGTTGGTATTTATATCTTTGTTCATAATATTTCATTCTGGCTTCAGGAACATGCAGACAATGAGTCAGTGACTAATGATGTCGGGGGACAGGCACTGGTGGAGAACATAGCCCACAAACTTTTCACTTGGGCTGATGGGGAGGACCGGGCTGCCAGGTTCAACAAGTAAGGATGGTACTGTAGTTGCTGAAACATTGGGAGGTACACCATCTCCAATTTTATCACAGTTGAATTTTGATTAATGCATGAAATTTTATTCATAGGTGGCTAGCAATCAGGTATTCACTGTTTAGAATGAAAGAATGTGATCAATGGAGTAAATTTTTTGGTTAATCAAACTTTTCTCTTTCTAGGAATGTGGTGAAAGTTTTCTATACTGTTGGCCTTATCTATGACGTGTGTGAAGTGTTTGGTGAGGTTTCAGAGGAAGTGGCATCAGAGAGAAAATATGCCAAATGGAAAGCAACATACATTCACAACTGTTTAAAGAGTGGACAGACACCCATACCAGGACCCATGGCTGGAGGTAAGAGCACACATAAAGTTATCTGTATGAAGGGGACCAGGATAGCATCAGTATATTGGACAAGACTCTTCCTGAAACTGTGGCTAGAAATACATTGCTGATGTATGTCCTGGGTAATCTGTTTTGTGGTGATGATTGCAGTGATTATTAGCCTCTAATTCTTATCCAGTATCAATGGTCCCTGAACCTTCTCAAACTGAGTTGTGTCATGTTTTATTGTGCTGTTGGTATTTTAATCCCTGAATATTTCATATTGTTCTTTAATAGTTTATAATTATCAGTGTACAGTTCCAGATAGAATCAGTTAGTGTGAGCACCTAAAGAAATATTAATCCTGATTTGTTATAATATATCATTGTACAAGAGGATTAATAATGACATGCATAAGAGTTGTTCATCCATAAATCTTGATGTGTTTATGGTTTGTTTTTGAGTTGAAAGCTACCATTTTTTCCCAGCCCTGAAAATTGCCATTTCCTCCTCCCTGTTTGCTTCTCCATTGATATATGACCATAGGTGTTGTACAGCCAGTCATGTTTAAAGGAAGTAATGCTTGTGCATATTCATTTGCTTATGACAACCTAAAATTGAATGAGCATAAAGTTGATCGAGATAGGCTTTGGTTTTGCTTTCGTAAATATATATTAAAATGGCCTTATGATATACATTGCAGATGATGAAGGCTTGGGAGAGGATGTAGGAGGCGGTGAGGGAGAAGAAGCAGGAGCCATGGCCACAGGTGGTGCAGCAGCTGGCTGGTCTCACCCAGCCTCACAGTATGGTCTACCGTCCGTACCAGAGGCTAATGATGCCATTGGTCTGCCCACAGTCTCCTCATCCTCACCCACACCTGCAGCATCTGCCCCAGGCTTCACACCACAAAGCAATGATCAATCATTCACCCAGCCTCAGGTCTTTCCACTTATTTATTTCTTGGAATAATTTATTCACATCTATAGAATAGTGGTGGTATTGGAATACTGTACAATTAATGTGAAAAGTTAATAATAATAAATATTTTATGTAACCCATATGGATGCAAAGACTATATAATTATATGTTACAGTATATGAAGTACTCCTTGGAGTGAGTTGTCAACACTAAGTCAGTGGAAGGATGATAAAACATACAGGTATTATTAGTATACAGAGGCTTTCAGTTAGAGAGTTTTTGTACTATTTATGCAGTTTTTATCCAAAGAAACCTTACCATAGAACTTTATAGTTATTTGAAAAGGTTATTAAAAATTATGACTAATATATTGGTGTATATACTGTAATTACAGATGCCTCATGCTGCTCCCACTCAGCCTTCACCTGCAATGTACAATCCATCAGGTAAAATGCCCATGGTTTATTCCTCAAATAATTACTAAATATAAAAATATTTAGGACTTATGTAGACTATTGTACCCTTAATGATATATACTTATATTGTATACAGTACAGTATAAATAATTTATGACGTGGGATAGAGGACAGGGATCATCATAGTTGAAATATATAAGATAAAAATTAAATTTTACTGGGTAGGATATACAGATTTAATAACGTTTTCTGTATCTGGTCAAACCGTCAGTAACATTGAGTGCCAGATGTCTAGGTAAGGACATTGACTGGTATCAAGGCTTCATAGTCCTTCTGGAGCTGTTGTACAGTTGCGGCACATAGTCCTTGATCAGGGTGTAAGGGCAAGTCTGGTCAAGGATTATGTGCAGTGACTGTACATGCCCTAATAAATTAATTTCTATGTTCATTTTTCCTATATTGAGAAAGGCAAGGACTAAAGATAAGAAGCCTGCATAATATCTTCACTTGAGATATAAGAAGTGCAATACTGTCC
The DNA here is from genome assembly GCA_033782935.1 of Petrolisthes cinctipes. NCBI lineage: Eukaryota > Metazoa > Arthropoda > Malacostraca > Decapoda > Porcellanidae > Petrolisthes > Petrolisthes cinctipes. The sequence goes on from JAWQEG010002697.1 coordinate 117,087, forward strand.
AGAGTATGTCCAATATAATTTGTGATGCCTAGATACATTGGATTGAAGGAGAGTAAGTTGTACTAAAGGGGAGAGATGGATAAAGGTATATGTTCCAGAGTTGACGAGTTTTATATGTGAAAACTAAGAGTACCGATTAACCATTGCATTCGGGAGTTGTATGGAAAAGGAGTGAGCCTGATTAGCTTGGTGAGTGTTGCATACTGTCCTGAACATGTTTTCTTCTGAGGTAGTGTCCATTCCAATACCATATATACGGTAATTATCACTACATAAGTATGCATCACAGCTCATCAAGCAGTGTTGTAAATTGTTTGCCTCATATTATTCACATAGGGTTTAAGTGAATTTGTCCAGTTATCGTATGAATTACTCTATTTCTGGTATGTTATTTCATGATCAGGTGGAAGTGTACCACTGACCCCAGCCATGGTAGCCAAGGCTCAGAAGTATTGCAAATGGGCTGTATCAGCACTGGACTATCAAGATGGAAAGACTGCGGTGGAGAGCTTGCAGAAAGCTCTGGCACTTCTCACCACTGGACATGATACCTGAAGCAAAATATTAGCTGAAGCATCCTGAATTTAGGACAACATTCTCAGAATCAAATTACACTTCTTCTAAGCATTCTACTATACTTTTAACCTTCTTTCTTGTTGCTTGTCGTTTTATCAAGTCAGTAATGTACTTATTTTTCCAAGGATAATCTTTCTTATTTTAATACAATTACTTTTTTCTCAACAATAACCTCATTACTGACAGATTTACAGATCTTTATCCCTGATCATGTTGTCCTTGGTGTGGATGATGCTGATTGACATTAGTAAATAATAAGTATATACCTTCACTATTAAGAGTAAGATTACTGTATGTCAATGAAATGGAGGTTATTAATTCCTGCAAACTGTACCATACAGGTGGTCTATTTTTTAGTACAGTTTGGAGGAATTGGCAGCCTCAAGGTTGTTATACCTCTCTTATGTTATGAACAATCCAGCAAGGGAGCAATGATCACAAAATGACATTTAATACTGTACAGGATATAAACATACAGTTACCGTATATAATGTACTTGTAAAGGAAATTTCAAATTGCCAGTTATAGGATATTATTACAACATTTTATTGAATAAAACTGTATACAAGAATAGTGTTAAATTCCTGCAAAAAGAAAATAATGGTTCCTGAAAACACTGAACTTTAAACATGTCTGTGTATTTACTTATATAATTTTTTTTCTCAAGAATTAAAGACCAATAAAGGGCAAATAAAGCCAGTAAGGGAAAGAATTCAAGGAATAGGGAGTATTCCAATTCTTTCTTGAAGACCAGTAATATTCATTAATACAAATGTATGTAAATGTCACAGTATTGTAACCTGAAGAATGGTAACTCTGTTATTTATGAAAAGAGCAAGTACTAAACATAAAATAGCATTAGCATGGTAAAGTTGCCTCAAGATATTTCTTTACCTCCTCTGGTGGTTGTGGAGTACATGTGGCAACACTGGACACATTCGAATCACATCCAAAATAGTACAGGATAAAAACATGCACACGTGTAATTTGTAAATTATTACACATCTAGTTCTGTATTCATATATTAAAACAATATAATTCTGTAAAATTGTGCATATAACTCGATTTCCATGATAAACGGTGGTATATTGAAAATTACGAGACTGATTCATAGAGTTATATGTAAATATGATTCAGTTGGGAGATTAGTTTCACTCATAAGTGTAGCTTAACTTTTCCTGCTCTGCCACATCTGTGCCAGACACTAAACAAAGGGTAGAGAAATACCTTGAGGCAAGTTCATCTACTACAGACTACGGCACACAGTCAGGTCAGAGATGGCATTCGCTGTACCAGTTTCATCACGTTGTCCAACACCACTTCATTCATGCACTGAACATCTTCAGCACCATATGGCTGCCTGATCAGTGCTGCCTGCAGCACCTGAAAAGCAAAACAATTCTAAGTTGTTCTGCCACAGGATGTTCATTTTAAAATGAAAGATCTGTAGGCCTAAATCCACAGTTTTTGGTTCAAGGCTGAATTAACCTTAATACACTTATGTACACCCACAATCCCTAGTCAACCTGAGTCGAAGCCCGAGATCTGAAGCAAGAGGTTTCTGGGCAATAGCCCACCCAAACCATCATGAGGCCACACACATTTTGAACCAATGGAGGCTTTAGGTGGGCTGTCGTTTAGAAACCACCTGCTTCAGATCTCGGGCTTCGACGCAGGTGGGCGGGAGATTGTGGATTGCGAGCGTACACCCAAAAACAACTTTTAATGGTCACAGGGAAAATTTCTGCAGTAAAGGGTTAACCAATCCAGATATGTGCTAATGATGTTGGAATATTGCAGGATAATTACCTCTATGCTTAGATCATCTTTGACGGTATATGGAACACGATTCTCAGAGAGCCACACACACAGAGCCTCTCGCTTTGCCGTTAGTTCCTTGTTGCTGTATTTAACCTTGAAGTAGACACATGTACATTTAAAGAATGGGACAGTACAATGAAATTACTGTAATATATATATACTGTATATACAGGACATCATACATTGAAAATACAGTTAATTATGAAATTGGTATATGAACTAAAGCTACTGTCAATAAACAGATAAAATGTACTTTACTCCATATTAAATTGAAATACAGTACTTGTGCAAGTGAGTATGGAAAATGAAAATCCTCAACATCCACATTCATTACCTGCTCCTTCCTGAAGAGGGAGTTAATTGTGGTGTCAATACCAGGAGGCCTGTCTTTCTCCAGTATCTTGACACTGCTCACGTTATGTCCTGACACAAATGTCACCTCCTTCCCAGTTCCACTATCCTCAAATTGGACTAGTATCACACTGGAATGGGAAAAAAAATACAGTATGCACCTACTGATTATATCGCAATCTGTTAAAAAGTATAAAGTATTGTAGAATAATACTTTACAATAGAATGTAAGCATTTCGACTACACACCCCTGATAAATACTTCAGATACTTTACAATGGAATGAAAGCATTTTGGCGTAAGCACCCCATGATAAATACTACAGTCCCTTCTTTGTAAAATTTGTATATACTGTATAGTTGAAATATAATTAGCCTCACCTTGCAGACACTGGATCAACAGTATGAACCCAACCAGTATGTTCCTTGCCATCAGTTGTCTGAACCACAACATAACAGTTCAACAGGGAATAATAGTACACAGGGTCATTGGCAAATACTGGGTGTTGTTTTTCCATTTCTGTCAGGGAATAATAATACACAGGGTCATTGGAAAATACTGGGTGTTCGTCCATTTCTATCATACCGGTACTGATTTTAGTTACTGGAGAACCCTATCAATTGGAGCACTTTCTCCTGATAGTGACGTACAGTATATCAATAAGGTATCGGGCAGAAGAGAATCTATCTATCTATCTATAGCTCTGACACCTCGTTTCTTCCAGGAACTCCCCCCCCCCCCAAGGGGGTGGCCACGACAGAAGTGTCTCCAGTGTTCTCGGTTCCAACACTCCCTCCTTACTTGGTCAAGCCCTACTCTGCCCCTCATGTTTCTCTCCTTTACATACTCTTCCACTCTGTTCTGCCATCTAACCGGGGGTCTGCCTCTCACACCAGGTCCCACAACTTAACTTCCATACACCTTTACAAACTCCTCACCTTGCATTCTCTCCACATGCCCAAACCTCCTCAATGTATTACGCTTCACTCTCTCAACCACTCCACACTCAATACCAATTGCCTTCTCACTCATTCCACATCTCTCATACACACTCTCATTTCTTTCTCCATCCCACCTAGACAATCCACATGCTCCTCTCAAGTAACTCATTTCCACTGCACCTATTCTAGACTGATGAGCTCTACTCCATATCCATGTCTCTGATGCATATGTCAGTGTTGGCAGGATTATACTATTTCTTAGTCCCCTTTTCACTTACATACTCACACTTCTTCCCTTCATAATCCTCCCCAGTGATCCTATGACCTGTCTACCCCTCATTGCTCTCTCCCTAATTTCTCCTTCCATACTTCCATGTTTACACAGAACTGTACCCAGGTACACTCGCCAGCACTGCCACGTGGACAGGGGCTCACACATATTCAGAGATGCAGCACCACTGATTATTTAGCTCGAAACAATCCACGTGTGTGAGATGGAGTATCCTCGATACACTTGCCCATGAAGTGAACTTAGTTGCTTAAGGAACTAAATCACTTAAATCTCTTAAACATGTGAGCCCCTGTACTACGTGGCAGTGCTGGCGACTGTACTTGAACTCCTTCACTTCCTCCATCCTCTCACCCCCTAGAGTTATCTCACATTTAATCCCAGTTGGTACTCCCACTCTGTAAGGTGTGGCAAAGTCAATCACTTCAGTTTCTACCCTCTCAAATACCATCACCTTACTTTTACCAACATTCACCTTCAGTTTCCTTCGTTTACACACGGACTGAAACTCATTCACTCTCTGTAACTCCCTTTCACTCTCAGCCATCAACACAGTGTCATCTATAAATAAGCTTGCCACCAAGGACCAATTTACTCCATTCACTGTCAGCTTCATTCCCAGGCCATTTACTTTTGCCTTCATCTCTCTCATACAACCATCCATATATATATTGAACAGCCATGGTGACATAACACACCCCTGTCTCAGCCCTACACTAATATTAAAACTCTCACTTAGATCACCCTCTACCCGTACACATGCTTTTGCATCTGCATAAAAGGCCTCAATGCCTTTCAGCAAAGACCCCCCCAACACCATAAATTTTTAACACCTCTGTCATAGCTCTCCTATCAACCCTATCATATGCCCTCTCCAAGTCCATGAAGGCAGCATACAACTTCCTACCCTTCCCAAATATATTACTCCACTGTTGATTTCATTGAAAATATCTGGTCCACACATCCTCTACCCTTTCTGAACCCTCCCTGCTCCTCACTAACTTTATTCCGTTACTTCAATCAGAAGCTACCAACATTATCACTAAGCTCCACTGTCTGGTCTAGTGAGACACCCAATAATCTCGGGGCCTCGTAAGTGTCACGGGCTACTGACAGCCTACAGTCTCGAGGTCGAGGTATAAAAAAAGAAAAAAATACTATTGGAGGTTGTATATACCACTAATAAGTAGCTTGGAACGGTACTGTATTTCTGAGGAACAGTTCCACCTGGATGTGTCCAGTTTTTAAAAGTATTTAATACAATTTTTAGTGTTATTAATTTTTGACAAAATTATTGAGGAAAGGACCATTAATCTGACACTTCAAGCAACTTTACCTAACCCCATAGGTTGCCCCAGTCCATATTAAGGCCTAATTGGGTAAGTTACATTTGGTCAGGTAAAGTTAGGGTAGGTTGGATTAGGTCATGTTTGGTTAAATTTTTTCCTCACAATAACTTTGTCAAAAATACATAGAACGTGCAAAAATTGCAGGAAATAATATAAAGTAAAAAGTAGGACAAATCCTGATGGATATGTTCTTGAGAAGTATGGTAACATAATTTTTTTTTTAAAATGTAAATTAACCGTCCGTGACGTCATATGGCTGGGGCGCATAAAAATACTCTCTAACCGGGTACGTGCACGTACCGCTGACTGTTGGGCCAAAATCATGGCGGTCTGAAGGAGAATAGCACTTGGATTACAGCGATAAAACTAACCAAGGGATAATCTTTTAAATATTCTCATTCTCTTTTCCAGGTCATTTTACCCTACATGAATCTAACCTAACCGAGCGTGTGCATGTACTCGGTTAGAGGGTGTGTCTATGCAAGAACATTGACGATGGTGTTCACGATGGTGTGCTGGTACTGGTACAATGACTATTTTGTTATTTGTCTATGGAATCATCGTTCTTGAATGTTCTTGAATACGGCCCTATATGCCATCGTATACAAGAACATCCGTGGTGTTGACGATGACGTGGTGGTACCGGTACGATAGCTCTGTTGTTTGTCTATGGAATCATCGTACCAGTACCACACCATCGTATACACCACCAATGTTCTTGCATACGGTACGGTCCATGGTGTACCTTTATGTTTGTTTGGTTCATAGCCAACCTTTGATATATACCCAAATTGACTCACGTATACCTTAATTAAATTTAGATGTCTGTTGTTTTTTATTTATGGCCACTTTAGGTCAATAAATTCTCCCATATCCTCTCTCTTTACATTTATTCTAACTTATATTACTATGTGTGCCTGTGTGGTCGATGTCATGATATTTATATTTTTTTACTTCTCCCATCTTTTCTCTCTTTACATTAATTAATTCCAACTTATATTACTGTGTGTGGTCGATTGATGTCATTATATAATTTTTTTTTTGTAAAACCTTAAATAAGAGAATAATAGGTGTGTTTTTATATACATAATATCATACATATACAGTATACATATCATATATACATATTCACCCTTAAAAGATTAGATGTTTGATACTTCTATAATAGTTTGCCGTTTGGATACCTTTTATAAATAGATATAGTTATATATTTTATGTGATGTCTGTAGCATACAAAATTATAAATAAATAAATAAATGAAAATTACCATTGAAAATTTGAAATAGTACGTGTTTACGACTTTACGTTGCTAGTTGCTACAGGCATTAGGTCAAGAGCCGTATTCAAAAACGTCTGTACATACGTGGTGTATACGATAGCATGGTACCGGTACTACGACATAATATTATAAGCTATTAGAGTAACAACATGTTCCAGTTTAATTTTAAAGTAAATACCGACGGGGTAAATGGTAAGATATAACTTAACTTAGGGCCATAATTAAGAACATCCATGGTGTATACGATAGCGTGGTACCGTTACGATGGCTTTGTTGTTTGGGTACTTATTGAAAGAATTACCGTTTTGTAGCAGTGTTGCCAGATCCGGCTAGGTCCCAGTATTTTGCCCCGGTCATTTCCTGTACTTTACCAGGGTTATTTCCCGGTAGTTTGCCCAGGTTAGGTCCCGGTAGTCTGCCCAGGTTAGGTCCCGGTAGTTTGCCCAGGTTAGGTCCCGATAGTCTGATGCAGCCTAGGTTAGGTTAGGTAAGGTCAGGCTAATTTCAAAATGCCCCATTTGAATATGCCCCATCTTGGGAATGGGGCATTTGCGGAGGAAATGCCATAGAAGAAAATAGTCTTAGAATGGTCTAAATAAGTGGGTAATCAAGTAGAAAAACCCTACACAATAACGGTAATTCTTTCAATATTTGCCGATAATTATTCACTTCTGTTACATTGGACCACCTTGATTCTTCAAAAGTATGCCAGGAAATAAAACCAGATGAACAAAAATAGGAAAATGTTCATACGGTTAATCTACCTTCATTACCCACTTATTTAGACCATTCTAAGACTATTTTCTTCTATGGCATTTCCTCCGCAAATGCCCCATTTCCAAGATAGGGCATATTCAAATGGGGCATTTTGAAATTAGCCTGACCTTACCTACGGTAACTTAACTTAACCTTACCTAATCTAACCTAACCTAACCTAACCTAACCTAACCTAGACCGCAGCAGACTACCGGGACCTAACCTGGGCAAACTACCGGGACCTAACCGTGATAAAGTACCGGAAGCTGACCGGAACAAAATACTGGGACCTAGCCGGATCTGGCAATAGTCTTGATAAATATCGATAGAAATGTGAGAATATTACCTTGTACAGTCATGGCACATAGTCCTTGACCAGGGTGTAAGGGGAAGTCTGGTCAAGGACTTTGTGCCGTGACTGTACTTTCATTAATCCTAATTTCTGTTTAGTGGTAATATATGCCATCGAATGCGTGAACATCCGTGGTTTTGGTGATGGCGTGGTACTGGTACAATGGGTCTGTTGTTTATGCATGGAGTCATCATGTCGGTACAACTCCATCGTCAACACCATGAATGTTCTTGAATATGGCCCTATATGCCATCGTATGCATGAGCATCTGTAGTGTTGGCGATGGCTCTGTTGTTCATCTATGAAGTCATCGTGCCGGTACAACACCATCATCAACACCGCATATGTCCTTTAATATGGTCCAATTTTTCAGAGCCTCCTGTGCAGCCTAATGAGACAAAGACTGATACAACCTCACATCAATGGCTGCCAGCTGAACAACACAAGATAAACACAACTCATCTCACTGTTCTGAACGCCGGCACTGCTGCTGTTGTTGAAGACGTCACTGTGGGGCAGACGAAAGTGAGGGCCATATTCAAGAATGTTTGTGGTGCATACGATGGCTCCATAGACAAACAACAGAGCCATCTTACAGCACCACCATGGATGTTCTTGAATACGGCCCTGGGTATTTTATGATCATTCAGCACAGCAGACTGAGTTATAAAATTATCCAATAAATCATCTTAGGGTTGCTGCAGTTTGGGTTTCATTACAGCATAATTATGGGGCTTCATTCATGGAACCAGTAATCTTGACCTCAGAGAGATAAATAGAAACAGAGGTTATGGTTATTACCTTATACAGTAGTTTGATTGTTGTGTGTCATGAAGATGGATATGGTTATTAGTTACTCTTAATTTAATGTTTTATACTTGGTATGGTATATACTGTACCTTACAGAGAAAGGTATACAGTACAGTAGATCAGTATGCAGACATTGTTAAATTATCATAATTATTATTGTTCATTCCTAGAGTCACTGTGGACAAAGCAGAGGAATAACAATACATTATAATAATAATTATACAGTTTTTCCATTATATAAAGACATTTAGTACTCAAAAACATGTTGCAAAAGGAGAGAAGTACCGTACCTCCTGAAGATAATTATGATGTTTTACAGATACATTATGTCAATATGAAATCAGCTGCTGAGCAGGTTCAGCAGGGAGGAACATCAGATGTCGTATCTTGTGCATTTCTGGAACACAGTGATTTGGTTCCTGCTGTGTATGAAGGTTAAGGTAGAGTTTATTGCTGTAAAAATCATATGTTGCAACCCCGTTAAAAGAGTGAAAGTTTACAAAGCACTTCTGTCTTGATTATAATTGTATGCATTTAGCTTCACATAATTCTGGACATGCTGTTGGACCATACAAACTGTTCTTTTTGTTTTTTGAAATATGGTTTGTTCTGTATGCAACTGATTTGGTTTATATTCCAATGTATTTTGTACTAAATACTGTAATTAAATTCTTTAGGTGGATTAAAGATATGGGAGTGCACTTGGGATCTACTTCAGTTCCTGGCAACATCAGATCTTACATTTGATGGAAAAAGGTAGGAACTGTATAATTTCTTGGTGAATGATTAAGTTATTATCTTTGTACACTTAGAGTACAGTACTGTCTGTACCTTTATATTTGCTTTTAATGCTAGTCTGTATTTCTTTCCCCAGAAAATAAATTTACTAATATAGTATATAGGTCTTGCATATTGGTTCCACTAGTCTACACTTTTTGCTGATGAATACTGTCTTTGAACAATGATCGCTATATCAACATTATTCAAGATTTTGTATTATAAAGCTTTACATGATAATTATAAACAGTAACTTGCTTCCCCAGGGTACTTGAGCTGGGATGTGGTGCAGCTCTACCAGCCCTGTACTGTGCAAAGCAAGGTTCTCATATCACTCTCCAGGATTATGTATGTATTCTGTAATGCAGTATTTCTTAATTCTAATTGCATAGGTTTGTTATGGCACATTAATTTATGTCAGGACTACAACTACTGTAGCTTAATTTTATATTTACGCAGAATAGAGAGATTTTATAAAATATGCAATATTTGTCATGAAAATTAATTCTTTATTTCAATTGTTACTTACCTGAACAGAACAGAGAGGTAATAGAAAAAGTCACAATTCCCAATGTGGTTTTGAACTTGTGTGGTGATCATGGTGAGTCAGCCTGTCTTGCTCCAGATGTCTCCTCACACCTGATGGCAGGGTTGGCCTCAAGAGCTTCATTCTTCTCTGGTGACTGGGGAAATCTATCTGAGGTGTTTTTATCAGGGTGTGATAAGAACAATCTTCCCGAGGAAACCAGAAATGCCTGTCAAGATGAGAAGTTTGACCTGATATTGACCTCTGAAACCATCTACAACCCTGAGTGTCACCTCAAACTTCTTCACCTTTTGACCTCCTGCTTAAAGGAGAATGGGTTAATGTATCCTTTAATTTGTATGGATTGCTTCAATAATCCTCTCACTTCAAATATTTTTATGATGCCCCTTTGGTCTCAGTCACCTTCAACTCTTAAACAAGTCTTTTTTTCTTTGATTATCCTTGAGTGTTTCCTATCCCTGTTTTCTACCTCCTTCAAAAGCATAGTATGGATATGCTTAATCAAATGAAATATATGGTATGAAATCTTAATACATAGAGATGGTATCTTGTTAAAGTTGGATATGCCGTTAAAAAAAAACAACAAAAAAAAAAAACAACATTCTCCTTAAAGCATTATCAGACTACTGGCAGCAAAGGCACACTACTTTGGCGTCGGAGGAGGAACATGCCAGTTTGTTGACCTGATGAAACAACAGGGGAATCTGGCAGTTCAGTCAGTCATCACAAACAGTGATGGTAAGTATTTATAAGAATGAGAAAACTTTATGATGTTCACAACCGAGATCATAAAGGCTAACTATAATTATTCTGTTTGGTACCAAAGGAGGATCAGAATATCATACCAGCTTGCTGATACAAGAAAATTAGCATATAACTTATAGAAACCCTAGTTGATTATCATAATTATGCTAGCAATGTAAGGATGCAGTGAAAGATTCCTTTGAAGGTAAACAATTTAATAATTTCAACATTTTGTTACTCATGGATATGTTAATATTTACAGACTCATACTTTTTGTCCCAATTAGTACAGTAGTTGCACTGTGTTACTATAAAAAAATTCTGGATTGCTATTGAGTTATTCTGGCTCAGAACAGCAACAAAAACCAAGTTAGTTATGTTATGGGTTTCCCTCTGAAACAATGCTGTACAGTAAAAGACTAAAATATTGTAGTGTATTGTAGATAGAATCATATTTATTCTAATTTGTAATAACTAATTTCCATCTTTATATTTTTTTCAGGTCTCAAGAGAGAGATTTTGAAAATAGAGTTTAAAAAGTAATAAATTATAAAAGTATTGAATCCAGTTCTTTAATAACCCTTACATATTGTACAGTACAATGCTGGTTATTAGGGACTACACTAATATAAAAAAAAGGGGAATGGGATATTGATGATGACAAAACCCCGAGATTGGGCATTAAGTTAGTAACTTAATTTCATGCCCTATTCCTAAACCTATATTTGACATGGAATCACAAATGTATAATGTACCGTACAATAGAATTAAACTTCTAATATGAGGGGGTGGAAACAGCATGTGAAATATAAATTCATTCATAGTTTTGCCATATCCATTGATATGTAATCTTATGCCTCCTACTACTGTTGTACTGTAATACGATTTTTATCAAATTGTTATAGAAAATGTAGTGTTAAAATTAAGCCTGGAAATTATATTTAGTACAATACTATACAGCAGCAAGTAAACAGTATGGTCCGTTGAAAAGGTTAACAATCACCGTCATCATCATATCATGATGGGCTCATGGCACAAGTGTCAACGAGGTCCCAAATCTGTGGTGAATCTGTGACACTTCTACATGTCATCTAAGAGATTAATATCCTCAGCAAGTCACCACCAGTTATCTAAAAAGGTCCGAAGGAACGTGTGTAGTAGGTCAGACAGCAAGATGAAACAACAACAACAGATGAATAGTAAAGAGGAATGTATAGTTGGAGTGCCTTGTGGTGCTACTACTACTACTGGAAGAGGCTTTAGTGTCCTCCAATCTACTAATACAAGCTCTGTCATTACATCCACCATGATTCCTTCGTGTAGTGTTCTTGAATGTCCAAGGAAAGCTCTCAATGACAATAAGGACTACAGGTAAGGTCAAGAACCGTATTCAAGAACATCCTTGGTGTAATACGATAGCGTGGGACAGGTACCATGGTTCAATTGGTTGGCTAAGGAGCTGTCGTATCGATACCACGCCATCGTATGCACCACAACTGTTCTTGAATATATATAGCCTTTTGTTCCATATTGGTAAATATTGAAAGAATTAACCGTTATTGTGTACGGTTTTTCTACCTTCATTACCCACTTATTTAGACCATTCTAAGACTATTTTCTTCTATGGCATTTCCTCTGCAAATGCCCCATTTCCAAGATAGGGCATATTCAAATGGGGCATTTAAAAATTAGCCTGACCTTAAGTTACCTGACCTTACCTAACCTAACCTAACCTAACCTAACCTAACCTTAAGTTACCTGACCTTACCTAACCTAACCTAGACCACAGCAGACTACCAGGACCTAACCTGGCAGACTACCGGGACCTAACCTGGGCAAACTACCGGGAAAAATCGTGGTAAAGTACAGGAAATGCCCGGGGCAAAATACTGGGACCTAGCCGGATCTGGCAACACTGCTACAAAACGGTAATTCTTTCAATAAATACCAAACATTCGTGGTGTAATACAATGGCGTGGTACCGGTACCATGGCTCAATTGTTTGTCTATGGAGCCGTCGTATCGATACCACGCCATCGTATGCACCACAAATGTTCTTGAATATAGCCCTTTGTTCCAAATTTGGGAAAGGCTTTGATTATAGGGCCAAATGCAAGAACATTCATGGTGAATACGATTGTGTGGTACCAGTACGACAGCTTCATAAACAAACAACAGAGCCATCGTACCGGTACCACGCCGTCGTATACACCGTGAATGTTCTTGCATATGACCCATAGCTTTATTCATGCAGCATTGAATTTTGAAAAGTAAAAGCACTATTATAGATACCGGTATGTAAAATGGTTTGGTAATTATCTATTGTATTGCCGTTTTCTTTTACAATGTTTTTACCTTCTTTATCCACTAATTTATACATTCTAAGACACACGAAGAAAATGCCCCATTTCCAAGATAGGGGCGGGGGGGGGGGGCCCTGGGGCACCCCTCTCCTGTACCCGACCCCTCGAGTCTGACTATAAAGACTTTAGACTGGTAACACTTTCTGATTTATAACAGAATAGTCTACGGTATATAATGATAATATATTATATAAAAGTTAGAACACTTCCACCACAGCTAACACCCTAGCTAGTGTGGAAGCTGGTTCAGATTCCGCCTCACCTCATCTCTTTTTACTTTATACGAGTCCCCGCTCTCTCGACCGCTCTTAATTAGGCCCGTGATTGCCTCCGCCTCACCTCCCACCTACCGCATCGCATGCATAGCAATCCAGCTGTGCTGGTTCCACTATACCAATAATAGTGCATTTGTCGTCGCTTTCAGCCGCTTAAATTGTATTTATTGGTTGTGAAATTAGCCTGACCTTACCTAACCTAACCTAACCTAGACCACAGCCGACTACCGGGACGTAACCTGGGCAAACTACCGGGACCTAACCTGGGCAAACTACTGGGAACTAACCATGGTAAAGTACCCGGACCTGACCGGGGCAAAATACTGGAAGTTTATTACCAAACAGTTTTGGTGGATACTGCCACCATCCTCAGTGGTCAAGACGATTTTATGATATTTTGTCTTGACCACTGAGGAGGGTGGCAGTGTCCATTGAAATTATTTGGTAATAAACCTCAGTCTGCCAGTGTGGGTTTTCTTCTTACCAAAAGTGAATTACCCCCTTAATCATTTTTTACTAATATCTCATTGCTGTGGTATTTGCATTTTTCATGTGCCAACACCTGACATTTCATGAATCCCATTACCGAGGCCCAAGTCAACACTACCCCAGACATATAAACACATCATTACTTGATAAACTTTTGAACTGGCACCCAGCTACAGAAAGTGGAATGAGAGGTTGGATCCTGAATATTGCAGCTGTTAGAGTACCAGTGATGGGTGTTTCACTGCCTGGCATATAATAATTATTTTACTTTGCAGAGTAATAAGGCTTCAGAATGGATTAACAGCAATACTCATATCAGACCTGGGTAGTATTCCAGTATGTGAAGAAGATGAAGAACATGATAATGAAGGTTAGTTTTAGTTTTCAGATATTTCATAATCAACAAATGGCATTCTTATAATTAAAGAAACATAGATTTTTTTAAAGTATTCTTGCATTGTACAGTATTCAATAATAGTAATATCTAAGGTGTTAAAAATTTTATTGGCAAATTGTAAGTTAATAGGGGACTGAATCATTAAAGCAGACAATATACATCAACAAAGCTTTATTGTGTGACTAATATTATTTTTTCTATTAATGTTGATACTATTTTGGGTGGGTTTGATTATTAACTGACATTGAGTGGGCATATGCAGTATCTTGAACTGTTGTTGTTGTTGATGTTCTCCCGGGGCAGAATGGCCTCCTGCCCCACAGACCCCTGGTACACTCTGGTTGCAGTGAAAAAACAAATTAAAATAAAGGAGGGGCTGGCCCTATATGCCTGGGCTACTGAAGCACATCCCAGGGAAATGGGACCAGAGCTTACTGGACCAGGGAGTCTGGGGGCCTCTGACCGCCAGGGAGATTGGGGAGAAGGTCTTTGATCCCACAGCCAGTGCTGTGGGCCCAAGTCCACGTTACCACAAGAGCTACAAGTGGGGCCGCACCTTCCATGAGACCAGCCCTGAAGGGACCATAAGGGGGAGGGAGTTTACACTGCTGCATGCAAAGGGATAATGCACCCCTGTGTGCTGGCGGTCCACACAGCAGTGGGAAAAAAAAAAAAAAAAAAAAAGAGCCTCAGTTTTGCAGTACACCTCACGTGGATTTTTATCCATGTGGGCAGATCTCATCAAATCCACTAGAAAGTGACCAAATCCTACAACAATCTTTATTCTAGCCCTGTGGAGGATGACTAATATTCACAGAGAATAAAGTCAGCCCCCCTGGGCAGATCTTCAACTCTAATAATAATAATCGGTTACATTTATAATGCTAGTTAACCACGTCAACTTGTTTTCTAAATAAAAGTGTCATTTTACTGTGTATGGTTTGAAGAAATTTATGCAGTCATTTCTCAACATTTGTTTACCTTAATATTTGGTTCACACTGTACATGACTTCTTTTGTAGATGATGGTGAGGAGGAAGAGGAAGTTGAGGAAGGTGATGGTGAAGGAAATAATGAAGAGGACATTGAAATGGAGGAAACAGAAGGAGAGGAGGAGGAAGACGAATGTGATGCAGAAGAAAGGAGTGAAAAGCCAAACAAAGATACAACAAAGTATCTTGTAAGTATATTACTAGTACTGTATGTGTACAGTTACTGAAATGTTACATTCATAAAAAAAAATAAAGTAATAGATATTTTCAGCAATTTTAGTACATACCGAGAAACTCTACAGCCTTCTTGACAAACAGTTACTCATATCACAGTACATTCACAATTCAAAATTTGTACCCAGGCCTGCTTGACATATGTCACTTAATATGTTTTATAAGCCATTCCATTCATAATGATCAAAACTTATTCACTGTGTTAATCATACCATGTCAGACAGTTTTTCAAAGCAGACCAGAATGCAAATGTTTCAGTGTGACCATAATTACAGTTGTCAATTAGTATGCATAGAGAGATCACATTGTATTACAATATTGCTTCTGACCGAAAAGCTCCTTTTCATATATAAAACACCTTGTACTGTAATAGAGTTTCTTCTATGTACATATGCACTTTGGAACTGGCAGTATAGAGATCTCTCATGGTGTTTTTACTTACCGGTACATTTATTAAGTTATATCGCACTTCTTAAATTCTACATGTTTGAAGAATAACAAAGAATATGTGAAGAAAGATAAAATATTATCAATGGTTTATTTGCTTCAGGCTGCAGCTTCTCTCACTGTAGGAGTTGGTAGCTTTGAGGATCCTGATGAAATACCTGGGTTGATGCACTTTTTAGAGCACATGGTGTTTATGGGCTCAGAAAAGTACCCTAAAGAAAACTCCTTTGATTATTATATGAAGGTAAGTAACTGGTACCACATGTTGTTTCTTTAATAACTACAGATTTTTTGTTGCTGATAGTAAATGGCCATGGCTGATATCATAACAACTAACCCCTATTGGTCAAAGCTCATCATCTAGTGGTTAGGAATCATACGAAGTCATCAAATACATCCTGTTGCTTAAATACAGTTTCAATTAACCAAAGAAAAGCAGACCACACTTGATCTTTTTTGCTGTAGTCAAATTTTTTTAGCTGTATGTAGAGGCCCACTGGCCTTTCTCTAACAGTCCTGTCTAAATGATGTGAAGAATACATTTCAGTCAAAGTATGTAAACCACAGAACCATAAGTATATTGCCATAGATACTTATTGTACAGTACATATTATTGCTCAACTAAATTATATTCTCAACAGAAACACGGTGGCCATGACAATGCACACACTGATATGGAGCACACCACCTTCTACTTTGAAATTCAGGAGAAATACCTTAAGGAAGGGCTTGACAGATTTGCTCAGTTCTTCATCCATCCACTCATGAAGCAGGAGGCCATGACTCGGGAACGCAAGGCTGTGCACAGTGGTGGGTGGCTTTATTATAATAGGTGCCATGTGTGCAGTACTGAACACTGAATATTAATTATTTATTTATTGTATTAATTATGGTAACAATTGATCAAGGTCATATATAAGTAATGTTTGCTTTCCATTTCTCCTCTGCAGAGTTTCAAATGGCTTTGCCTGATGACACCTCCAGGGATCAGCAGATGTTTGCTACACTTGCATCAGAGGGACACCCCATGGGGAAGTTCACATGGGGAAATGAGTCTACATTGAACATTGGGATTCCCGATGAAGAGTTACATAAACAGTTACATGAATTACGATTAAAGTATTACTCAGCACAGTACATGACGCTCGCTGTACAAGCAAGACTGTCCCTGGACTCGCTCCAAGAGTTTGTCTGTTGCATCTTTGATGAGGTAGATTGAGGACTGTTGTATCATATTTGTTAACATTTTTTCCCCCTTCTTGCTGCTTGTGTGCCTATGCCTTGGCAACTCTTGATTTAACTTGACAGTTCATAGACTGGGCTGCATCACCTAGTGATGTGAAATGATCTTGTGGATGTGATATTTGGGGGAACACAGAAATTATTTTGTCTTGAAAGGCAGTTGAAATTGGAGTATGGACCTTACATTACCTGTTAATATATTTTTCCCTTTTGTCTCTTCATGGGCCTCGACTCTACACACCCTTCTGAAAGAGAGAAATGAAGTCTTAATCATGTTGTTAATATTTAAAATTTACAGAGTCTTGGGACACTGTATAGAAGATTTATTGGTCTGCAAAGTATCATAATGGAAAGTAATATATATTGAAGAAATCATGATTAGAGACATGGTTAATGAATGTGTCTGGTGTTTCAGGTTGAATTTTAATCAGTTTTGTATAATTACTTCATCTCTTCAACTCAGATCCCCAGCAACCAGATTCCCCGGCCTTCATACACTCAGCTCAGCTTCCCATTCCCACGGGATAAGTTCCATCGTCTTTACCGCATCATACCGACTAAGGAATACCACAGTGTAGAGATTGTCTGGGCTCTCCCATCGTTGAAAAAACACTACCGCACCAAGCCACTACATTATGTGGGCCATCTCCTTGGCCATGAAGGAAAGGGCTCCATCCTTTCTTATCTCAAGAAAAAGTTAGTAGCAGCAAAAAGTACAATTAATTTGATGGTGACTCACTTTCTGTTGTAGATAATTGTAGGGATAAAGTTGATACCTGAGAAGGGGATTAATTGTGAGTGTGACATATTTTACTAGGTATGTAATTATGTAATTGTCTTCTTTATCAGTCTATTTTATTTTTTTATCTTACGGTATATATTTTCAGATTGTAATAATATTCTAATACAAGTTCAGTACTATACTGAAATGCCATAACATGCACAGTATTGTACAATAGTATTATTTTTAAAGGTGTTTAGTGTTACGAGAAAAGCTGATGTTAAATGGAAACGATGATATTTTCAGAGTGTGGGCTGTTGGTCTCTACTCAGGAAATGATGAGACAGGATTTGAACACAACAGCACTTATGCTATGATGAATATATGTGTGGAGCTTACTGATGAAGGTTTTGCTAATCTAGATGAGGTAGGTGTATTCTTATTCTGTTATTTTATTTTGTGTGCTATATAGGCATTATGTTAATATTGTAGAAATTCCTTGCCTTTACTGAAATCCAGACTGTCATATCTCAGTTCCACCAAGTATCACAGTTGCAATTTATATATCCAATTGTTTTTCTTTTGCAGGTGGTGTGTGTAATATTTCAGTATCTTGCCATGTTGAGAGAAGCTGGACCAGTTGAACGAATCTTCAAAGAGATTCAGTGCACTGAGAGGCTAAACTTTGATTATGGAGAAGAACTGTCCACAATAGAAAATGTAGAAACTCTCTCAGAAGCCATGCAGCTCTACCCTCCACAAGATTACCTCACTGGAGACACCCAAATGGACGAGTATGAACCACAAGTAAGTTACAAATAACAATTAATAATCTGTTGTACTGTTAGTGGCATATGATCATAGACCTTTCTATATGATTCCATAATTTTGTAGGTGTAATAGTGCAAAGGCTTAGCAGTCATAGAAACCCAAGCTCTTGATGCCTGCTGTATCAGCAGTGTTTGGGGAGGTAAACAATTGCATAACTATGTCAAAAATTAAGAAATCTTTATTATTTAGTACTCTGGTTTATGATAATGCAATGTTATATGGTGATTTGCTCGAATTAATGTGGAGTAACTCTTCTTTATTTGCAGGTTATCAGAGAATGCTTGGATGCAATGCTTCCTGAAACTTGTAATTTTGTAATAAAGTCCAAGACATTTGAAGAACAGAATGTGTGTAATTTGTCGGAGAAATGGTTTGGAACAAAATACTGTGTTGAAGGTAAGATGATACTTTCTTGGTTTATAGAACAGTAATTTATGTGTCAGTAAATAATTTTAGTATACTGTATGATTTAATGCAGCATTTTACAGTCGTGGTCAATAATAATCATCCACTTAGGGGTAACTCAGGTAAAAGTTTGACAGCTTCCCTCTGTTCCTTAGATGATAAACTTTCCAATAAATAGGGTAAGTACCATCTTTTACTTTACTACAAGCAGCTACGCATTACTTAAAACAATAACATTATATGGGAATGTGAAAACATTAGAGAGTAAATTGTTTGAGATACCCATATGTGTATGATTATTATTGACCACGACTGTACAATGCAAGATATGTTCATGAAATACAGAACTGTATTGTGTGTTCACTATTGATTGTCTGTTTGTTTCTCGGTTACTTACCAAGATAATTCAACAGCAAAAGGATGGATTCAGTTTTAGTTAATCTAGACTAAAGATAAAGGTAAGGAATGGATATTTGCCATGGTGATAGTGTGCACTCTATTGAGTGCAATTCTAGTTCTATAATGTACAGTATATACTATTCTCAAAGTTTATTGTTTTACATCATACACAGCATGAAACATTTTAGTTTCTGAATTTCTTTCTAGATATTCCAGAAAGCTGGAAGATGCGGTGGGCCAACCTCTCCTCCAATCCGGAACTGTACCTCCCAGCCTCCAACCCCTTCATTCCGGATGAGTTTACCTTGCTGCCTCAGGAGGAATTGACAGGGGAAGGGAAGGAGTACCCAGAGAAGTTGTGTGAGGACCCTCGTGGTGCCCTCTGGTACCGGCAGGACACCAAGTTTGGACTACCCCGGAGTTACTGCTACATCTACTTCCTTACATGCCTTCCACTTCAGTCCCCTCGGCTGTAAGTATTAAGAGGAGGAAAGGGCATTATTCTGGCTAATGATTCCTGAGAATAATCCAAAATTTTCCCCCTGAGACACATTGTATATGGCATTCCTGTGTCAGTACTAAGGAGAATTTTTATACCCTTACTAGCGCTGCACTGCTAGACCTGTACTTAAACCTGTACGAGCTGCAGGTGATGGAAGATGTGTATCCAGCCAACATGGCCCAGTACAGATACTCCTTCTTTGCTACAGAACAAGGCTTGGTACTCAAGATCAATGGATTTAACCAGAAACTACCTGTGAGTGAGTTGGTTGTTGTTGTTGTAAGGTTACCAATTTATAATAAAACTTATGCATTACTATACAGTATTGTACTGCCTGGAATACCTTGCTTCTTAAGCCTGTCAACTTACATAATTAATACCTGTTAAACTTTTGGATACTCTATCACAGGAAGTATTGAAGTTACTGCTGAGCCATATGGAGAATTTTAAGGACAACCTGACCGAAAAGAGCTTTCATGAAATCCAACGACAGCAGATGAAGACTTACCTTAATGCTGTACTTAAACCGGGAACTGTTCGCAAGTATGTCTAATTCTAAAAAATTAGGAGACACAAAGACTTGCTTGGGTTCTTATGTTTATCTAAGACCTTGATTTCTAGTTCCAAATGTAGTTTAAGTATTTGGCCATCTACAGTTACACAATACAGTACAACACTTATATCAGCTATATATATCTTTATCCAAGAATAACTTCTTTTCAACACGGCACATTACACTATGGTACTCAAACCCCCTCTGGGGATTCTCCTGGGGGCAAGGAGGGAAAAGCTAAATTAGGATGAATAGGCAGGCCACAATAAATCCTTACTAAAATAAGGTGAATTGTTAATCTTCTACCATGGCCAGCCATTAGAGGGAGTTTCCCTGAAGGAACAAAGTTGTCGGTTCATGTGAATGAATAGTTATACTGTGTTGTTGTTGTTGTTGTTGTAGTTCCCCAGACTGTCTGGCCGAGCAGTCCTGAATCTGGTTGACCGAAGCCGCGCAGATGCTCGGACCCCCAAAAGGGAGCCAGGGAGATAGTGAGATTTGTTTCTTCGAAGGCAACAGAAGAGGGTACTGCTGGCTCATAGGCATGCAGTACTTCCGAGCCAACAGACCCACCGTCTGTAGCCTTCCTTGTTGTGCCACCCAATTTATAGCAGGCATATTTCTCTCAATGATGATGATGATCCAATCTCCTGCTATAAGTGTGCTATTTCTTCTGATTCAGGGACTTGCGATTGTCAGTGATCCAGGAAGTGCACTGGCAGGTACATCACAAGCTGAGGGAAGTGCAAGGAGTGAGCAGCAATGATCTCTTGGATGAGTTTGTATCACAACTTTTCCCATCCTGCCATATCAGAGTTTTGGTACAGGTAAGAGAAAAAAGCTGTGTGAATAGCCTATGTATATTGTACACTGATTGAGGAGGAGCCTTTTTTATCACTTCTCTAATGTATTATCCAGTTTAGAGGCAGCAGCAAAACATTGCCCTTAATTGTATTCATATTCATTCTGTAAATTAAGTTTAGTTTCACCTCAAGGTGTATGTATCATTGTCAACTTTATCATACAGTCTCTTTTCATGCTGAATCACTTGTTAAGTAATGGTGTGGGATGAGCAGACAACCCTATATTTATTATGATCATACAGTATATTACTCACTGCTGTTTAATTTCCACCATTCTCTCTCAGGGCAATACATCAGCCTCAGCAGCCAAAGAAATGTATGATGTGGTGAAAGTCATGTTAGACAAGCATGCGGTCCCAGACAAACCACCGCTAATACCCGAGGTAAGAAATATTCCATTTGATGATCTTTTATAGTTTAACACTGCATTGCATTGAACTACTGTTATTTTTCTTAATGGAGAGAGTGTTTCTTATCACTTTATTTATTTCTCATATTTACTGTCTTCCCTTGATTGGAGGCAGTACAGTAGTGTAAAACATGTCCCTCCTTTCCTTCTATTTCCTTCATGCTTGCTGTCCCACCTCTCTATCGTCTTTTCCCACTGGTGAGGGCTGGTTCTATCCAGAAATGAGGAATTTGGCATCCTCTACCACACTCTGGCCTGTTCTTTCTGTCTCTCTTACTATTTCTCATTCCTTCCGGGTAGCTGGGGAGATCGCCCAATTGGGTGGCACATCAAGGGAGGCAACTATCTCACTATCTCCCTGGCTTCCTTTTGGGGGTCCGAGCATGAGCGCGGCTTTGGTCAACCAGACTCGGGACTGCTAGGCCAGACAGTCTGGGGAACTACAACATGTACAGTAGATTAATAAACAGTACCTAGCCACTCTCTTGACTTTGTTAGGGCTATTTCCAGATGATCTTTTTCAGATTAGAGAAAGACCCAAGAAGTTTACTTGTTACAGTTGTTGCAAGTTTAGATTGTTTGATTGTGTTGGGGTATCATTAACAATCTCACATCATCTGTTCCTCTCATTCACCATCAGCTACACACCTTGGAGATGCTTGGTGGTGCTTGGGTGGTGCAAGCAGAGGGTGTCAATCCAGCAGACACAAACTCCTCTGTGATAAATTACTACCAGCACCGGGAGGGAGACTTGGCGACGGAGATTCTCTTGGAATTCATTCAGGTGAGAGAAAATGAGAATCTCACATGGCTCTGTCCTTCCTTCACTCAGGAAACTATAACATTAGTTCATATTTGCTTGCATTGTAAAGCAGAATAGGCTTGTGAATGCAATTAGATCTTACCTTTTGTTTTGATCTCTCTAGTTGTTTATTTGGTCATACTTTTTATCTTATAACAGTCAACAAAGGAGAGTTACAGTTGTGAATTTTTACCATTCCTTGATTTAGTGTGGGTTGGGTTGGGATGTTTAAAGAAGAGGACAATGGAGCAGCATTACCAATAGACTGTCAGGGCAATACTTACTGCTTTGTTTAGAGTGCAATAAAATATGCTATAAATATCATTAGTCCTCAGTAAATCATACTTAAATTTTTTTTTTAATTATTCTCTGTTACCACTGCACTTGCTATCTTTTTACAAGTGTACTGTTGATTTGTAATGGCATATTTTCAAATGTTTTGCAGATGGTGATGGATGAACCCGTCTTTAACTTCCTAAGAACAAAAGAGCAGCTTGGTTACCATGTTTTCTGCACCAACCACAACACATATGGGATACTTGGTCTCTCTGTCACTGTCAACACACAGGCCAATAAGTTTAGGTAAGTACAGTATTACACTATTAGTTTTATGAAATAAGAGAATGTTGCCTGCAGAGATATAGGCAATACCTAAAGGGTTGTAACTTGAAATCTCCCTTTGATCTTGAGTCAAGCTTCCAACTCATCTCAGTATTCTTTCCCATTTAAGCTTTGTTTTTAAACTATTTATTTCTTAACTTGGTCATTTTTATTTGGCAGTGTGTCACATGTAGACAAGAAAATTGAGGCCTTTCTTGAAAATTTTCGGAACACAATGGCCAACATGAAGGATGAAGAACTAATGGAATTGAAGGAGACCCTAACCAGCATGAAGCAGACCATCGACCTCACTCTGAAGGAAGAAGTGGAGCGCAACTGGAGTGAGATCACGCATGGCGAATATGTCTTCAATCGACTCAAGCGCCAGGTTTGTTGGTGTTGTCATAGCACCTGTTTTAGTTATCATCAACCCAGTGACCTTCATCAAATGGCAGGTTTTACCAGTTTCTCCTAGAGATTTTTCATAGAAAGAATTTGAAGAATTGTTGCAGAGTAATGTAAATTTTATGATGGGGATGCCATGTTGTTGTTGTTGAAGTTCCTCAAGCTGTCTGGCTGAGCAACCCTGAGGTCCTGAGGAAGGTCATGGCCTGAACCGGGCTTTCCCACAATGCCCTCAGAGAGTGTATGTTGTGTTGTTGGCGAGTGTGGTTGTGTACATTGCTGTCTTCCATAATGTGTTTAATAGAATGGGGTGCTGTGTTGCATCCCGGACAGGCATCTACAATGACTCCATCTAGCTTCTGATATATCAGAAGGGCCGGGTGGTGGCCACATCACAGCCTGGCCAGGTGGACTGTCCTCACGGGGAAGGGAGGTTTCAGATGGGTGGATGTCAGGAGGTCGTGCATGCAGCTGGGTGTTGTTCTTGAGTGTTTAGATGGATTTGTGGGTGATTTGAGTATGGATATGTTTCTGGAGACTGGTTTGGGGTGAACAGGGTGTAAGAGATGATAGTATTTATGTATGGATCGTGTACTGGGTGTTGTTTTGATGTTCCTTGGCATGTGTGGGTATTCTGCCATGTAGTGTAGTGGATGGTGTGAGTTTGTGGAGGCTACAGCAAGTGTTTATGTGCCTCTCATGTCAAGGTGATCTTTGATCTTGAGGACTTTGGTTTCATGGTGTAAGTGGTCTGTAGGTGTGGTAGCTGTGCAGCCTGTGATTATCTTCAGGGCTCTGTTCTGTATGGTCTGAAGGGTGTTGAGATGAGTCTCAGTGAGGTTTGAGGCCCAGGCAGGGCTTGCATGATCCATCACTGATCGGATATATTGTTTGTACACTGTGGTTGTGTCCAAATGTTGTGCTGGCAAGTGATCTGAGGGCTTTAAGTCCTTGCATGCATTTGTTTTTGATGGCCGTGATATGTTGTTTGAATGTCAAGGATGAATTGTATGTTTTGCCAAGTATTTTGTGTGTGTGTGTGATATAATTGTGTTGTTTATGGTGAGGTGTGGTGTGTAGCAGTGTTATAATAATAATATTAATTTTATTAAATAATGGCAGCTGGTAAGCTGAAAATGTACATATTACACTAAACAATAATGGTAAAAATGGGAATGAAAACAAATAGACACAAATAGACAATAGAGAAGGGTGACAGTTTACTTAATGGGTGCTATTTTAAGACTGTTTGTGGTGAACCAGGCATTAAGTGGGTTTAGGTAGGTTTGGAGGATGTGAGTGGCTGTGTCTGCATTTCTGTGTGTACATGTGAGTGTTGCTACGTGTATTTGTGGTGTCTGGGGTGCTTGTAGGTCATGCATGTATAAATTGAAAAGGGTGGTTGATTAAAACAGAACCTTGGGTGACACTGTTGGTGAAACTTTTAATGTTAGACGACTGACCAGCAAATGTAACATGAGCTGCTCTGCCTCCCAAGAAGTTGACCAGCCATCTTTTTGTATTATTGTGCATGTTTGTGCTGTATATTTTGTTTGTAAGGTTGTGGCGGGGGATAGCATCAAATGCTTTACTAATGTCCAGTGTAACTAGGAGTATTCTGTGAGGGGGGTCTATCTGAGTTGATGCCATCATAAGTTCTCTGTGAGGTCAGTGAGTAGAGTGTTTGTCGAGTGTAGTGGTCTGAAACCATGTTGTGAGGATGCAAGGGGAATGTGTGGTGTGATTAAGCTGATGATGAGGCGCTCAGTAACTTTGGAGGGGGTACAAAGGAGGGTGATGTGACGGTGAGATGAGGGTAGTGTGGGATCTTTGTTGGGTTTGGGGATAGTGATGATATTCCCGTGCTTCCAGATGTTGGGTATACTATAGTGTTGTGTGAGAAGCTGTTGTTTGCTATGTTAGCAAGTGCTTGTATGCCTTGTGATCCATGTCTATATAATGGGTTGATTCAGAGGTCAGTGTACAACATGTGAATTGCAGAAGTCTTCAAACTACAATACTGTCCTTCAAACTTGTGTATCCATGCACGAGAGAAACCGAAAAAAATTTAAGTGTGGATTAGACTACTTTATTAAATTTCCCTGGTAGTTTGTGCATTCAGCCCCTGTAAGAAATTTTCATGGACTCTAGTCACTCACTATACCAAGACCATTCACAAGTTATGTTAGTTCTGTACAAATGTAGTGGAGCATGTAGTACTGGACCTTTGTACAATATTAGTGTTCTTGTAGAAAGCCTGGCCTTCCATTAGTCTCTGTGAATTCAGATCGAGCTTGTCAAGGATATTACAAGAGAGGGAGCAGTAACGTGTCTTCGCACCATTACTGAGAGAAACAACAACCCTACCTACAGGAAGCTGAGTGTACAGGTTGTTGGGGCAGCTAACACAGATAACCAATCACCACCAACCTTGGAGCACCTCCCAGGTTTGTTATTCTCCATTTACTAATTATGCAGGAGAGCCCATATAGGTATAAAATTTCTGCATAAATGGTTTGGTTTATGTGCTCAGAATAATTATATTTATGAAACCCTTCTTAGGCAATCTTCCATATACAGTCAACGTTTTCTGTAACGCATGTATATTATTAACATACTGTGCATTCTTCAGTTTAGACCGAGTGTCTTGGGTAACTATGGGCAATCTATGGTAATGGAAGATTGCAAATCAAGAAGTCTTCATATACGAGTTTATTATACACGATACATCTCACGCCCATAATCTAATAAGATTGTTAAAACTTAAACCCCATAATCATACACTAGCTACTAACTCCTGGACCACTGGTCTCATTTGGCTGTATGATAGTCACTGAAGTATTTATTTTTCCACCCCTAGGTAAGGAAGAGATCGTAAAGTTGGTGGAGCCAAGTGAAGAGAATGACAAGACCCTCTTGTCACACCACTACATCACTGATATACCCAGCTATAAACACAAACTGAAAGTTTATCCTGTTACAAAAATTGTGTAAGTTTTGCCTGGAATCATCCATATTAAAAATAGTACAGTATTTTATCATTTGTACAAAACTTTCAGCTTAGTGAAAAATATATACTATACCATATTATTTCACTTTTATCATCTTTCAAACCTATGTAACTGATTTGGTAATCCCTAGTGTTATTCTGAAGTGTACTGTATATACCATTGTTGCCTTGTTTTGTATGTGTATATTTCATATGTGATATGACGATAATAACTACAATACAATACAGCACTTTTACATCATACCTAACTCATTGTATTGGTATATATTTTTGTTCACTTACACTTAACCCTTATATCCAGTGGCGAGGATCTCCTGGCGAATCTAAGGAAAGTCACAAGATACAGCTGCATTTACAAAATTAATGTGCTTTTAAAGGGAGGAATGAATGACTGAAAAAGGAAAGAAAAATGACTGCTAGGCCAGAGTGACTTAATACCACAAAAGGGAAGAAGAAAGAGAGAGAGAGAGGAGGGAGTAGTGAAAGAATGGGATTAGCTTTGGTCAAAACTCTTGAAGTATTGTACAAAGTAAAGCAAACAATTGTGTGTGGAAATAGATTTCTATGAATGTCCACACTAGGGATTGAACCAGGATTCTCGCAATGCGAGACCCAGACGCTAGCCACTGTACCAACAACACCACAAAAAAGATGGTGAGAACTTTGCTATCAACTGATGGCGTGAAGGTAACCCTGGGGTCACCACTGCTCCCACAACAGGGATTTTTTAGTGGTGTTGGTACAGTGGCTAGTGCCTGGGTCTCACATTAGAAGAATCTTGGTTCGATCCCCAGTGTGAACATTCATAGAAATCCTTAAATATTCAAGGGGAGGAAGATATAAAGAGGTATGATGATGTCAACAAACTTGAGTCTTTGTTAAGAAAAACCCACTTTTTATAGACAAAAAGTATTTAATATGGACGTTTCGGAGGCAACTACCTCCCATTCAACTCTGTACTGCTGAAGAGGGAAGTAGTTGCCTCCGAAACGTCCATATTAAATACTTTTTGTCTATAAAAAGTGGGTTTTTCTTAGCATGCTGCTCTTCACGTCATTGTGAATTACCACTCCATTGAGTCTTTGTGCCAAAAGTTGGAAAAATATTGACATTAATTATACTGTACCAGGAACATCTTACCTTACATTTTTTATGCAGGAGGAATTAAAAGTTCTGATATGGATAAATAGCACACAATTACCCTCAGTATTGTACCTTGCTCCCATCCAGAACTGCTAAACAAGGAATGGTCATGGCAGATAAGTTTCCAGGTTACTTTATAGTTTCAACACTCTTGTACACTGACAGTCTTCATTCCTCTTCCACCTTGTAATATTTTGCTCAATTTATGAATTTCATCACTTCTCTGTAGAAGTTCTATCCAGTCATGACATAATAAATATCAACAGTATATACCCTCAAAGGAAAAATAAGCCAGCTGCAAATATAATGAAGTTTTATATAAATAAATAATGTACAAAATCTGTTGCGAACCTTGGTAAACTTCACTAAATCTGTTTTCTCACTATTTAATGTAAATGTATCCCTGAGTGGCCATTTCCCAGAAAAAAGTAATATTTAGGAATATCAATGTTAATTCACTATATTGTCTAGCATATGTACAGTTGATGGCACAAATCGTATCACCACATCTCCAAGGCATGAAGTACAGTATGGAAATATAAGTTTCACAGGCTCATAAAATGAAAACCCAGAGTAGTTAACTAATTTTCCCCCTGGATATTGTAATTCTGTATGGTGAATGAGTTGTTTCAATGATTATCTTTTATGTTATCCTTCAAAAAACGCTAAGTGATGACACAACTTTTGCCGCCGACTGTACACACAAAAACTGCTGATATCACATTGATAGCAAAACTATAATTGGGTGCCATTCTCCACTATTACAGCAACAGTATCCCTCTTTCAGCAGAAGTGAGTGATAGGCCCAGATAATACCAGAGTTATATCCGTTCAGATACCCAAACAGCAGCCTTGCATCCGGCCTTAATTACATTACTAAGAGCTGTGTATGCAGGTGCCATCTCTGCATCATGAGCCAACCCAGTGTCATGGTGGTCCATCTCATCATCACGAAACTTCTTTATGGTTTCAATCAGTTCCTTGTGTTCTTCCTCCCCGAGGTTGATGAGTTCACGTAGTTGGGAGTTATAGTGATCAGTGATGACAGACTCAACAGCCACTGTGCATGCCATTGCTGCCTCACGTCCCAGCATAGCTGTACCTGCAGAAACAATGTTACAATATTTAGCTGGTCTGGAGAAATGACCAAAAAAGGCAGCTAAAAATTACAATAGTCCTTTAACATTCTAGATATTTTTACTAATTTGACAGTATGGTAACATGAGTTACCTTATAGCATACTAATACACAGTATACCAGCAAAGTGGTTTTATGTATGTGTTTATCGGCATCTACATCATGGGACCATCCCCCAGGGCTACCAAGGAAGGAAGTTATAGGGGCCAAACCATCACAAAATTCCCCCCCACCCCCACCAAGGGGGTCCCTGGGAACAGCTTCGGTCACCTGGGCAATACCAAACTCCTCACAACACACACAGCTACACATTTTTTCATCACCGAGAAATGTTTCTCCGGCTGTCATTACTCGGCTTCTCCTTCTAGCCGGAGACATTGAAAGCAATCCTGAACCCACAAACAAATACACATGTCCTACATGCTCTAAACCCATCACATCTAATGTAGTCGGCAGACAAGGGTTCAGTTCAATGCAACTCTTGTAAGAACTGGACCCACTTATCATGTACAACATTAGCATCCAGGAAACACTACACAAACACATGGACCTGTTCCACATGTCCCACACCTCTTCCAACACCACAACCTTCATCACCCTCACCATCACTCCCACCTCCATCACCCTTACTTCCAACACCACCACCAATATCTCCACCTCTATCCCTCCCACAGTCTCCTCCTCCTCACCCCCATGTAGCCGCTACGGTCACACTAGTCACTGCTACCCCTGGGCTGGGCGATTTTGCCTGGGCTGGAGGTCAGCCGTAGCCCAGGTTTACAGGGCAAGAGGTCACACTGAAGAAAGAACCATCAGCCCAGTCCAGCATTCCCGCTCTCCTGTCTAGTCCCAGCAGTTGTAAACAAACGATTTGTTACAATGGAAGGAGAAGAGTTTGCTCTGGCTGCTATGACCACGAAACTAACGATTCTTTATCAAAACCGACGTTCTCCATATAACGATGGCTGTGGTGCAAGAGGTGTACCAGAAGTGCATGTGCATTTTGTTTTGTTGACATCAGTTCCAAGGTCAAACGAGTATGTAGGTTTTATATTACAATTATATATATAAGATCCAAGATCATTAATTCTTTATGGGATATATGATTTTCTTTAAATATTACAAATTTAATTTTATACTCTTATTTATTTCCACTTAACTGATAATGAATAATATAGAGTCTCAATACCTTCTATCGCCCACTGGTAATATGCCCAGGAACAACACTCCGCTCCGTCCACCCAAAAAATCGACCAGTGGGGTATTTCAGTGCCATTTGCCCAGGCAAAACTACCCAGCCCAGGGGTACCAGTGACTAGTGTGACCGCGGCTTAACACACACCGCACACACAACATTAACATACTTCAATTTAACATAGATGGCATTAACACCAAAAAACAATAATTCACACACTTCATACAACACAACATACACATTGCCATCTTACAAGAAACAAAATTACATAACACACACAAAACAACCACATTCACCAATTTCACCACCATCAGACAAAACTGGGCCAATGGCAATGGCGGAAGACTCCTCACCCTAGTCCACAAATCCCTCAATTCTATAGAAACCAGTGCACACCTCAAATCCCTTCTCCCTCACCACGACACCACCACAGAAATTCAAGCCATTACGGTCCACACTGGGAAAACAACATTTATCACAATAGTAAATTTATACATTCCCCCCCTCAAACCTGCACGACATTTCCCCATACCTTTCCCCCCAGCTCCAACAAATCACCAACCAACCTGACCTCATCCTGGGTGGTGACTTCAACGCCAAGACGTCAGCCTGGTATGTCAACAACCCAGACACAGGCAGAGGACCTGAAATCCTTTCCCAAACAGACAACCTCATTTCATTAAACAACACTCACCAACACACCCATATCCCTCACAAAGCCCTCTTCCAACCATCCTCTCCCGATATAACCTTCTGCTCCCCCAACCTGGCTCCCAGAACATCATAATCACCACAAAGACAAGAATCAACCCAATTGGCCACAGACACATACACAATCTACAAAAGTGCCAACACAAATAAACAACAAAATTAAAGAGCAGAAAACACTAAACTGGCAAAGGTGTGTCAACACACTTGATCACAAAACATACACCAGCAAACTCTACAAAACACTAAACAGCATCACACTGTCCAACAGCAACACTACACAATCACATGCAGCCATCACATCAACAGATACCATACTCTCTAATAAACAACAAGCAAACACCCTCATCCAGCATTTTTCTCATGTAAGCCACCTTCACCCTCACCCTGAAGACAGACAAGTTATCAGACATGAGACATTTCCCACTGACCCAAACTATGCACCATTAACAAATCGTCAGACGAATCAGTTCATCCACAACCTCAAGCACTCATTTGCCTGAAGCCCTGACAACATCAGTAACATACACCTTCAACACCTTGGACCACAAGGCATACAAGCACTCACTAACATAGCAAACTACAGCTTCTCAAACAACACAATACCCAACATCTGGAAGCATTGAAATATCATCACTATCCCCAAACTCAACAGAGATCCCATACTACCCTCATCTCACCGTCCCAACACCCTCCTTTGTACCCCCTCCAAAGTTACTGAGCGCCTCATCATCAGCTTAATCACACCACACATTCCCCTTGCATCCTCACAACATGGTTTCAGACCATTACACTCAACAAACACTCTTCTCACAGACCTCACACAAAGAATTTATGATGGCATCAACTCAGATAGACCCCCTCACAGAACACTCCTAGTTACACTGGACATTAGTAAAGCATTTGATGCCATCCCCCGCCACAACCTCACAAACAAAATATACAACACAAACATGCACAATAATACAAAAAGATGGCTGGCCAACTTCTTGGGAGGTAGAGCAGCTCATGTTACATTAGCAGGTCAGTCATCTAACATTAAAAGTTTCACCAACAGTCTCACCCAAGGTTCTGTTCTAATCACCCACCCTTTTCAATTTATACATGCATGACCTACAAACACCCCAGGAACCACAAATACACGTAGCACCACTCACATGTACACACACAAATGCAGTCACAGCCACTCACATCCTCCAACCATACCTAAACCCACTTAATGCCTGGTTCACCACAAAAGGACTTGAAATAGCACCCATTAAGTAAACTGTCACCCTTCTCACCAACTGGAATGCAGAACATCGCTACACACCACACCATAAACACACCTATACCACACACAAAATATTTGGCATAACATACAACACAAATTACGGTCATCAAAAATAAATGCATGCAAAGACTTAAAGCCCTCAGATCACTTGCCAGCACAACATTTGGACACAACCACAGTGTACATACAATATATCCGATCAGTGATGGATCATGCAAGCCCTGCCTGGGCTTCAAACCTCACTGAGACTCATCTCAACATCCTTCGGACCATACAGAACAGAGCCCTGAAGATAATCACAGGCTGCACAGCTACCACACCTACAGACCACTTACACCATGAAACCAAAGTCCTCAAGATCAAAGATCACCTTTACATAAGGGACACAAACACTTGCTGCAGCCTCCACAAACCCACACCATCCACTACACTACATGGCAGAATACCCACACATGCCAAGGAACATCAAAACAACTCCCAGTACACGATACCATACACGAATACTATCATCTCTTACACCCTGCTCACCCCAAACCAGTCTCCAGAAATATATCCATACTCAAATCACCCACAAATCCATCTAAACACTCAAGAACAACACCCAGCTGCATGCACGACCTCCTGACATCCACCCATCTGAATCCTCCCTTCCCTATGAAGACAAAGTCCACCTGGCCAGGCTGTGATATGGCCACCACCCTGCCCTTCTGACATATCAGAAGCTGGATGGAGCCATTGCAGATGCCTGTCCGGGATGCAACACAGCACCTTATTCTATTAAACACATTATGGAAGACTGCAATGCACACAACCACACTCGCCAACAACACAACATACACTCTCTGAGGGCACTATGGGAAAGCCCGATTCAGGCCATGGCCTTCCTCAGGGTCTCGGGGCTGCTCGGCCAGACAGCTTGAGGAACTTCAACAACAACAATAACAACAGGGAGCAGAATATTAACGCACTGAGATTTTCATAATGAATCTGTCACAAAATTATTAGTGACTTTTCTGCATTCTAAACACAGAGCTTAAAGTATTATTCCACACCAGCATTCTTTGAATTGATTGAGCATCAAAGAGTTACAACTGAACTCACCAGCACCCAGAACATAGCCAGCCACATTCCACAGAGGGACGAGAACTGTAGGACGGACTCTGTACTGAGGAATCAGCTCCTCAAATTTGGCTTTATGTTCCTTCTCCTGGTCCCACATGTGTTGAATTACTGGACCTACACTGGTCTTCCCTGGGTATAGAGGAAAAAAAATAAAAAAAAAATTGTACCTGTACATTGTATTGTACTACTTAAAAATTTATTTTCCATTAACAAAATCATATAACCCATGACTTACGAGAAAGGATATATTTCAAACATTATAACTGTTAAAGTGCAAGTAACCCGATAGTGGGTTTGGATAATGAATACAGGAAAATCACTCCATACTTATAACGTACCAAGGACAGCCATTTGGCCGGCATAAATACGGTCAGCTCCAAGCTCCCCAGCATGATCAACTCGTATGATACGGTCAATAACTCTCTTGTTGCGTGCTGCTCTGGTACTGTACTGGCGCAGCCCTTGCCCCAGGGCTGGCCAGTTCATTGTGGAACTACTGGAAGAGACATAGTTTTACAAATACAATACAGTATTATAATTTATGGTGTGGTGAATGCAGTATAGTATATATAGATACAACGTTAAATAGAGAGCTGTGTCCTCTCACTCCAGCATCTCCTGTCAGGATTCGAGTCCATAACAGTGTGGACCAACCAATCTCAGTTCTTTGCTTAATGGTTTCCCAAGATACATAAGTTACTATACAGTACAGTTGGCAAAAAAAATATTGGAACCACCCTTACATTTAAATTAACTATATCTATATGGGAGTAGCCAACCAATACTTTTTTTTGCCGATTCTACACCTCAAACCAAGATAGCCTGGCCTATGGTTTAAGGAATAATTCAGATTTCTCTAATATTTTGGCTATTATTCAATATTATCCTATGAACAACAGACAGCCAGAGAATAGACTCATTTACAGTATGTGTACTATACCTAACTTTAAACATAACTTTGTTTATACTGTAGTGGAAACAGGAACCAATGATTGTATATTTCACAATAATATATATTAATGTACACTCGGATACCACAGTCCCTAGCCCACCTGAGTCGAAGCCCGAGATCTGAAGCAGGGAGTTTCTGGATGACAGCCCACCCAAACCATCACAAGGGTACACACACATTTCAAACCAATGGAGGCTTTGGGTGGGCTGTCGTCCAAAACCCACCTGCTTCAGATCTCGGGCTTCGACTCAGGTGGGCTAGGGACTGTGGTATCCGAGTGTACAGACAGAACAACAATACTTAAGGGTACAAATAAACCAAATACTGTACTGTATGCATAAATATTGCCTATGGGTTACTGGTTATAATACATTTAAGAGTACAGTATAGCAATTATGGTTATCTAAATATATACAGTACATTACATTGATTATAGTACTGTAATAAGTTTGTTTACCCGACTAATTGTAAATAAAAACATTAACAAGTTTATGCAATTTAAGCCAAGAATAGTGGAATATTTAAACACGTAGATACTATGGGCCGTATGCAAGAACATTGATGGTGAATACGATGGTGTGGTACCGGTACGATGGCTCAATAATTGTTTTTCTATGAAGCCATCGTACGTATACACCACAAATGTTCTTGAATATGGCACACACACACACTATAGTCACATATCACTTCCTTTTCTATAGAGTCATCGTACCGGTACCACGCCATCGTACGTATATGCATCATATAAATGTTCTTGAGTATGGAACACACACACACAGATCACTTCCTCTACACGTTACATCACCAAACTTTACGATGATGTCTATATATATTTTATTATTATCTTTTCTATTAACTAATTTATTAACTTAGCTATTATTATCTAATCTATTAACTTTACCTAACTTTTTTAACTCGTTGTCTATTATTATCTATTATTAGTTTCTATTTTTCACTGACATTGTTTGATTATATAATGACCTTATGATCAACCCTTATTTATCTCCAACCAACCACACTCATTTTACAACTCAATATACACCTTTTAAATGCAGAAAATAATACGTACTGTATATACATATATAATTATGACGGGTAGTGGTGGCTAGTGACGTAAGGAATAAAATACCATCTGTGGCCAAGGGAAAACCGACCTTAACATCATTGGCCTTCAGTTTTATACATATATACCCAATTGACAGACTATTTAATAATTTTAACATGCCTAAGGATCACTTTTTGCATACGGGGAATTTAACCACATGGCAAACATGATGAAATACGTGCGAATAAAGGTTAAAATGGCTACAAAATAAGGTACTATAACAGTAGTGAATAAAGCTTAAAATACAAAAAACGGGTACAAATACGATACTAATAGTTGTAATAAAGCGTAAAATACAAAAAATTGGTATAAATAATGTACTAATAGTGACGAATAAAGGTTAAATTGGCTACAAATAAGGTACTATACAGTGGCATTTATTTATTATTTTGTGGTCTCAATAGATGGCTCTGGCAGCGTGGGTTCAAAATTTAGCTACCGTGTTCTTCTATCCTACTAACATTTCTTGGCGTGTATCATCCTCACATATTTGGTAGGTCACCGGGGTTTTATAAGAATGGTGTTGGGGGCTGGGGGAGGCATATGTGGCCCAGGGTTCACAGGTCACAGGGAATGTTGGAAAATAAGGTGAAGTGTGTATGTATCTTCTGCTAAGCTTTGTACTGCGCAGACTCTACAACATGGCTAGGGGGTTCGAGGGGTGTTCTGCAAGCCCTGATGGAGAAAATCGATATTTTTCCCTCTTGCCACAAACAATTCACCAAGAAATTTCACGGTGCCGTTCCCTGGTTCCCCGGTGGCCTTCCTGGACTGGCGGGGATTGGCCATTTACCTTTGATACGGAGGTGTGAGGTGAGGGAGAAGAGGAAATAAGCACAAGCCTTACCAAAGAGACAACAAGGAGGAGTGTGAAAAGGAAAATCGAGGACGCAGGTTAATATGTGCGTACGCAGGCCCAGCAGGCAGGACGGTGGCCAAATTGTGCCTCATTTGGGCCTGCTCAGTCCCGTACCCCCCGCCCATCTTGCGCCAAATGTCACTCCATGGACCCCCTTGGTATGCCACATCGGCGCATACTCTGAGGGTCAAGGCATGGAACAGTAAAAAGGGGCAATATGTGAGGTAGTAATGGCTCAGAATGATGGCACTCTGTTAAAGGGCACATGTGAGGACTCGTAAAACCAAACCAACACAACTCCTACCATTCATGAATCCTTCACACACACACATATACATACACAGACACATACATACACACTCACTCACTCATGGTCAAGGCATGGACTAGTTAAAATGGGCAAAATATATATATAAAGAATAATGGAAATGATTAGTTAAAGGTCAGTCAGTGATGGTGGTGAAGTTATTACTCGCTGATGCTCGTGTTTATGTCATTGTTTTCCTCATACAAAGCTCCTCATTTCCTTCACACAGGAACCCGTGGATTGTTATTATATGTTAGTTCATTCCCGCTGATGTATTTTGTTACAACTAGTCCAGATTACACGTGGAATATAAAGTTTTGTTGGTTATTAATACAGGAAAAGTGGGCAGGTCGGTCGCCATATCTCAATGAAAGTGGGTTTGTTTGGGGTGTTCAAAGGATTATTATTAGTTTTATTTCACACATTTAGGAACCTTTTGGTGTTTTATTTACTACAAACAATACGTTTATTCCAGCATTCCCCAGGACAGTCAAAATGCCGAGTTTATTATTAACATTAGTTGAAAGTTCAAAACTTGAAACATTCCACACAAACCTGTATGGGTATTTTATAATAATTAGGCTTAGATATATTACTATTTAGGTAAAACAGTATCATTACAATTAAAAAGTTCATTGGCAATACAGTGAGAGGACAACTTTACACAAAACTGAGATTTTGAATTTTGGCTTGGTATTATGTTGGGCAAAAGTAAATTTAAAAGCCACTGATCTGGATATTAGTCATGAACCAAGTTTTATA
Source organism: Petrolisthes cinctipes (assembly GCA_033782935.1). Lineage (NCBI taxonomy): Eukaryota > Metazoa > Arthropoda > Malacostraca > Decapoda > Porcellanidae > Petrolisthes > Petrolisthes cinctipes. Next base: position 154,178 of record JAWQEG010002697.1, read on the forward strand.
TTCAGGGTTTTAGTACAGTTAACTTTAACTTGTTTATTATTTGAAAGTCAGTTTCTATACATTAGGATTAATTCACATATGAGATATAGAGTGATACCACTTGATAGATTGGCCTTCATAAGGAATTAATATACAGTACAAGTTTATTCTTCAGCATAATTAAAGATATGGGTTTGACTCGATTACTTATATTCAGTTCTAGTCTGTGTTTGTCCAGGAGAGTGAAAGGTTATCATCAGGATAAAAATCACTAAGTCTTAACAAAACCAAAAGATTTTAATCATATCTAATGCTAAAGCAGCATAATGTGCCCGTATTTGTGATGTTTTTAAACTGAGGGTAAATTTAAAATCAACAAGATTTATATCCCACGAATAGTAAGATTGTAGTCTGATAAACTGGCCAGGCTTGGGAAAGGTTAGGTCTAGCCTGTTAAACATACAGTACCAAACATAACCAAAGTTTCAAAAGTTGGAAATCATCTGTCCCACAGATACAAAAGCTTACTGTTATTGGCCAAACTTCAATTTGAAATATTTTATACCGGTGCCTTTTAGATTGGCATGCAGATTTAGTTCTTGGCTACAATGGGGGGTCTTATGGTAAGTGGTCATTGCAACTAGCACGGTTCAGTACTGTGGTGAATTTATTCTGGTGTGGATGTTATCCCGTTCCATATGCCATTTGCCCCTTTTTTTTCATTTGTCCATTTCTATTTACAAGCTTGGTACCAATTAACCTGGTATTAATTTTTGCATTATGGAATTTAACTTACCTCTTATGAAATTGATTCATTAGATTATTTTATCTATAATTCTCAGATTGACAAGCTTCTTGAAAAGTCATATGGATGTGATATATTCCTAAGGGATTATGGTTTAATTTTGTTTTACAGTAAATGCTAATTTATGGAGCACAGTTTATGAATTTTTTTATATACATTTCATAAAGGGCAGGAGGATTTTATCTGAAGAAATAAAAATAAACTAAAAAAAAAATCCATACAAAATCAGACCATATACTGAGGAACTCAAATTTGGGTATAAGTCCTGACTGCATACCCACAAGTTGCACAACTCTGTTCTCTATTATTATTATTATATACCGGGTATACTCTTTTACTGTAATGTACTGTGAGAAGTTATGAATATGTATGATATTAATGGATATGCATAGATGTTTGGAGCATATTGAAAGTAAAGCAAGGAGGAAGATAAGTGAGTTTTGATGTTATGTTTTGATAAGAATGTTTGGTTACCGTTGGAAGCATTATATTCTAATTTACATATATCTCTGAATTTGATAATGACCTGATGACCCAAAGTACTTAATTTCTGAAAGCCCTGTACAGATGAGTGTTTGGTGTATATTTATGAGGGCCCATTTTGCATATCAGGCCCCTATGACAAGTAACCACATTGAATATTTGCAAGAGCTTATAATACAGATGAGGGTCTCTTGTTTACATGAGAATCTTTGTCACTGGCGGTAGTCCCTATGAGTCCTTGTATATAATATGTACAGTTACCATCAAAAGTCCTGCATCAGGTGACCCAATATTTTTTGAGGCTGTTTCATTGGAAGGTGTTTCAGTCCTATTGGGGATGAATATGGTTTATGAGTGCCCTGGGGACCCCTTAACATTTAATTTTACTCTTACTGTAGTTTCTCAATCAATGCAGGGTCATTTAATAATTCAGTGTTATGAAATTTTGTGCTATAACAAGGGCCTACAGTATTTATGTATTTACATTATTTATTAGCTTTTTGTCAAATGGGGGGATCGTAAAAATGTAACGTTAACATTATTAATGCTATATAGAGGGTTTATTATATACGTCAATGTATAATTTATATGTTTTGCATTTTAAGACCGGAGAACAGTAGTGCCGGGGCCGCAGACGTCCCCTGTAGACCTCGTCATCATCATTATCGTTGCCACCATCAAGAAGAAGGGGCCCGGGTATGTCAGGCTCTGACTCCGGCTCCTCCTATGTGAGTAACATTGGTACCAATGGACATATCATTGTATCTGTTCTTATACTGTACCAGTTTATACTGTTAACCCTTGAGTGCTAGTGTTCTTTTTTACTTATTTGTGACTAATTCCATGTGATTTTATTATTTCATTTTGTAAGTACAGCAGAGGCAAAATTGGTGTGCATTGGTTAGTTCATTTTTTGACAATGTTGTCTTCTGATTTTATTTAACATGAAGTAGATTGCTATAATTTAAAATGCTGTTCTTACTGGTATAGTACAGTGTTATATAAACTATAATGAGTTTTGGTATTATTAAATTATGATAAACTCTCATTAACAGCTGGTGATGAGCAGTGTTGATGCGACGTCCATTCGGGGATGGCGCATGGCACTGCCGAGTGGGCAATCGGTTAGTTTATAAAATTTTTACTTCTGCCTTGTCTTCTTGTGGTTCCTCTAACCTGTGTCACGAAACAGACTATTGAAGTTGCTAACAAAAAACATTCACAAGTAGCATCTTATATCAACAATGACAGTCATGGTGCTGCTCGGCCAGACAGCTTGAGGAACTTCAACAACAACAACAATGACAGTCTGTGAAATATAACTTAGGTCATATACTGTATTTTATTTACCCAGCTAAGGCACCTTTTGTGGCTTTATGATGGAGATGCTTTAATCCATGCATATTGTTTTATTTGGACTTGATAGCTGTGTATTTAGTCTTTGTATATACTTTTAACATTTTGGAGTTTTGAATTCCTCAATGGCACTCATTTAATTGAACTCATTTATAAATCTATTTAAGCTATTTTATGTAGCCCCCAAAATTATCCAGAACATAAAGAGTTAGGTTGCTCATGAAGTTTAATTGAGAAGCTTCTGGTTGAAATGAGAGGTAATTTATATATTCTTCATACTGTACTTTAAACAATAAGTGTATTGTGGATAGTATACTGGTATTTTAGGAATTTGCTAATACTGATACACTGTATCAGTTTATGATGTACAATATAATCAAAATTACTTTAAAACTAGTTCAAAACTTCATTGTGTGATGTTGGTGTTTCCACAGCTGGTAATGAACAGCGTGAGTGCTTCTGGCCTTACTGCAATGACAGGCAGCGGCGGCACAGGCGATCCACTTGGCGAGGATGGAGGGGGTGGTGGGGGTGGAGGTGGCCCGGGGGATAACATCACCACACACATAGCTGGGACCAGTGACGATGATGATGATGAAGTGCCGTCATCACCGGGAAGCTTCGACGACGAGGAAGGATCCCTGGCCGGCGATGATGACGTGACCGCCCAGTTAGCGGCGGCAGGTGGGTGGTCAGGTGAGGCAGAAATGACATATTCTTGTTGGTGGTGGAGGGAGCCAAGACCAAGCACATGGAACCTGCTCTAGGAGGAGTCAACACCCAACTTCATTCAAACATTTTATACTTCTCTACACTTTGATGAATAAATAGATTTTCAGTCAAGTGACCATTTCTGTGATAAAACAGCAATGAAAATAAGAAAGGTAATAGAGTAATGACTTATATATGAATATCATGGACTTGTACAGGTAATTATCATTGATCAGAATATTGTATGATTCATCATTTGAGTTATTAACACAGTCCCTCACTTTGCAAATTTATTTATTAGTTGTAATGTAAAATCAAAGTTAGATGATATTTGTTGTAGAAGTAATCAGACAATACAGTGCATGCCATATTTATGAGTACCAATATGATAGGGAGTTTGGGTAATGACTCCTCTTATGCACATCCATGGAGTCATTGGTAAAGGGAAGGGCAAAGAAAAAAGGAAATTGAAGAGTTCAGCTTTGCATGACTTACTTTGCAACACCTTATTTTGGGAGCATTATATGATTAAATATTGCAGTACTTTTTATTTTTTATTATTAACCACCTCTGCATGAAATGATAATTAAATGGATACTGCATATTGTAGTTTGCCTTGTATTATACATAAACAGTGCAACCCTTAAAGCTCAGACTAACTCAGTTGATCAACAATAAAAAAGGGAGAACATTCCCACCCTGCCCTGGCCAGCATGTGGAAGGTGTTTGTGGTTGTAATAACCCTTGCAGTGAACGTTGTACATTCGTCCTCGGGTTACTTTAAGAGAGGAAGATATTGTACTGTAGCTAAGTGGAGGTGTCTCAAAACAAGATTTAGAAGGGATTGAAAGAGAGAATAAGTCTGGTTTTGTTACTAAACTCACGGGTTCCTAATTGAGTTTTAGTGGTTGCATGATACAGGTTTGTAATTAATTTTATGCATGTTTTGAATGCTTGCTACTGTACTGTATTATTATTTACATTATGTGATTGAAGACCGTGTGATTTTTTTTTCCCCTGTGACTTGAGGCATTTTTCAGTTATGATTTTATAAAAGATGTTAGATTGATTTAATTTGACAGCATGAGCATTGTTTGCAACAGTTAACATTGTGATGACATTTTTACATTGATTTTACCTTTTCATTCACAAGTTATTGTATATGAGTATCACCTGTAGATTTAGTTTTTTTTTTTTTTTTTTTTTCCCAATTTTTGTAACTTTTTGTTGTCATTTAAAAGCACACTTCATTTAAGAGCTCAACGTCGTAAAGCTGACCAAAAAAGAATAAGTTATCAGAAGATATCCTTTGCAGCCAGCCAGCCAGCCAGCCAGCCAGACAGACAGTTGCCCGGTCCCTGTCCCTCCACCAAAGAGAGTCCATAAAACTAATACAGCTCTTCTTTTGTCTCCCTCCATCCCCTCCCTTTTCCCGCTTGGGTTGGCCCCTCTCTAGGTCCTGTTGGTGTGGCAGCTGCTGCCGCCATTGCATCAGCTAAGAAGCGGAAGCGCCACCACAGCTTTGAATTAAACCCCTCTATACGTAAGAGACAACAGACCAGGCTATTGAGAAAGCTAAAGGTAAAGTCTATAGTGATAAATGTTAGTCGTCAGTTTCCATTTGATATAATGTAAAGTAATGACTGTTAATTTCCAAAAATGCTTTACCAACTTTGAATAGAATTTGGATAATTACATAAAGATTGGTGCAAAGTTTTATTTACCAAGTGCTAAAGGATTACGGTATAGGTGTTATTTCTGTTTCAGATTTACTGTGAATGACTGCAAAATTATTGCTGTCAATTACAAATATAATTTTAACTGTGCTAATGCAGAATTTACAGTTGATTACAATAATCTGTACATGTCAGTTCCCATCCAAGTATCGGATGATGTGATGCATAATATTATGTACTGTATATTATGGAGCCATAAAAAACTACACTATAGTTTCTCCTTCCAAAGCATATTTTTCATTTAGTAAATATGCTGATAATTATTTAAGAGGCTTTTTTATGTGTTACCAGCAACATATTAGCATTATAATATTGGAGAGGCTTATTTCATAGTCTAAAATGGTATAATCTTATTTCTGCAGGCAACCATTGATGAGTACTCAACACGAGTGGGGCAACAAGCAGTGGTTGTTGTCGCAACACCTAGCAAATCTGGCAACAATTTTAAATGTTTTGGTGCAAAGCCATTAGAGGATGTGGTAAGATGACAGCCTTACTCTAGGGCTATTTTGCCTTCGTCTTTCAAAATTACCCCTTTATTGTGTTGTGTTAATGAATGTCTAGATGCTGTTCCTATAATTTGATCCTTGTGGGGTAAATAAATAACTGGTTTATTATCAGAATTTAAGTCCCAGAAGAAAGAACAAAAGCCAATTGGAAACTTTCCCCTTTGTATCTGCAGAAATTGTAAGAACTAACTCTCACTTCATCCTTCACACTCAGATGAAGACGCTACGGCAGATGCTGATGACCGAACTGGAGAATGCATTGGCTCAGCAGGCGCCTCCCCCTCCCCAAGATGATCCTTCCTTGCATGAGCTCCCTCCCCTCGTCATTGATGGCATCCCCACTCCAGTAGAGAAGATGACTCAGGCACAGTTAAGAGCATTTATTCCCCTGATGCTGAAGTACTCGACAGGTATGAGTTTTGAGTTTACCTTTGGATGACGAGTGTTTTCCCTTGCTGTATTATATAGCTAAACAATAGGACTTGAATTAAATTGTTTAATCTAAAACTTAAATTTTTGTTCATGAGTTTGTTGAAGTAGATTTCAACCTATGATTGTCAGGAGTGTTTCCCTGCAGTAGAAATAGTTTGGTAGTACTCAGTAAAATGTATAATATTCTTCACCTTTTGTTTAAGAGTTAATGTTGCAGCCATAAATTCATTGCCAGTATATGTGTGAGGCATCTCTTAAACTGCCAGTGTTTTCTCCTCGATTGGAAAGCTGCTTCTGGTATTAATCATATGACCCAAGGTATATAGACTATAAAAGGGAGACACAAGGCGGATATTATTGGAACCACTGGCTTGCTCAGCTTTGCTGTGACGTCACGTAGTCAAGTAAACATCTACGGTTGTTCAGGTGTGGTAGATGTGATCGCTCTGTGTTTTCGCCTTAATTGATTTATATAATAACTTATTTCATACAAGGTATGGGAAAACCAAGAGTCTGTGCTGTATACAGCTGTACACCTGATGAGAATAGTAATTTAAAGTACCACAAATTCCACAAATGTAAAGCTTACGAAAGTACGTCTCCAGAAGTGCTATCGGCTTGATAAAGTCAATCTTAAAACTGCTGTCATTTGTCAGAAACATTTCAGTGCTGTACAAAAATTATGGAATTTAAAACATGAAATGCAATACACTCGACCCTCTATTTCCTGGACAATTAGGGGGGAGCACCAGTCCTGGAATTGTAAATGTACGGGAAACTCAAATGTCTAGGGTCACTGACCATTGCCGGACATTTACCCTACTCGGTCCGTGAATCACCACTTGCCCTGGACTCTTACAAGTGTCTGGGTGTCACTGCCTATACCACAGTATGTCCAGCACTCAACAGAACTGTATGGAGGTCAGCCAACCTATCATCATAACTGTACTAACATACAATACATATTGTATTAACAAAAAAACTTTGCTCAGTGGCAGTATCGTAGCCAATGAGGTCGAGGTATTCGCTGCTGCACAAAGTTCTGTCGGTATTAGGAAGAGTGAGAACCTCGGTGACCTACCATAGGGTGCCAGAGGAGGTAGATGGGGTGGCAGTGTTGGCGGAGGTAGAATGGGTGGCAGTGGCGACAGTGGTAGACAGGAGGACAGCGGTGGCGGCCTCAATTTCATCAGCTTCACTGTCTCTTACTATGTTTTCTATTTCTTGTAACTCGGCACTGGAATCAGTAACATGCCTTATTTTGTCATGAAGATATTTGTAGAAGAGGAGCTTCACATTGGCTATCAGTTCCTAGTCGAGTGGTTCTATTTTTGAGGTTGTGTTTGGAGGCAGGAATACAACCAAGACACATGGGTGGCATCTGACCATAAACTTTGCATGTCTTGGCTAGCACAGTGATAGTCTGCGGCTGCAGTTTCCGTGGTCCAGCGTTCGGTCCTTGCTCGGGACACAGTAAAATTCTTTCACTGATGCCAGAGGTTACCACCCCTGTGAGCAGAGGGTAGGGGGTTTGAGTCAGCTGTCTGAGGTCTTCCTGCTTACGCAGTCATAGCCGAAGCTGACTCGGGTCTCACGTGGGTGGAGAGGTCTCTGGGCCACTCATCATCCTTGTGATGGAGTACTGTAGGAGGGATGAAGGGGAGAACAAGAGGCAGGTGGCAAGTGGAAGATTGAATGATATTGGGTACAGAGAGGTATATAAGAGGAGGGTAGGTGAGGTGCTGGAGGATGCAAGGCTGAGTATGGGGGAGGGAGTGGGAGTGAATGATGTGTATGAAATGTTTAAGACAATAGTAATGAGGACAGCAGCAGAGGTAGTGGGATACTAGACACAGAAGAGGGGCAAGAAAGGGAGTGCTTGGTGGCCAGAAGAAGTGAAAGATGCCGTAGAGAAGAAAAGGAAGGCATATAGGAGAACATTACAGAGGAATGTGTCAGAAGAAGTGAAAGAGAGGTGGAAGAGAGAATACAATGTATGTAAGAGACAAGTGAAAAGGATGGTGAGTGAGAGTAAAAGGAGAGTGGATGAGGAGTTTGGTAGGAAACTGAGTGAAAAGTTTAAAGAGAACAAGAAATTATTCTGGAAGGAGGTTAAAAGAGAAAGAGAAGATGGAAAGTCTGGTAACGTGAGAATGAAGATAGAGGAAGTGAGGAAGTGAAAGAAGTGTGGAAGAGGCATTTTGATGGTCTGATGAATGAGGGGATGGGAGGGAAGGCAGTGGTGACATGCATGGGGATGGAGGCAGGTGGTAGACAACAGGGTGTACAGGGAGAATTAGGAAGGGAAGAGGTTAAGAAAGCAATAGGAAAGTTGAAGATGGGAAAGGCACCGGGGGTGGATGGGATAACTACTGAAATGTTAAAGTGTGTGGGGGAGGTAGTGATGGAGTGGATGTTGCTTATATGCACATTGGCTTGGAGGCAGGGAGAGGTACCAAAGGATTGGAGGAGAGCCATAATTGTACATTTGTATAAGGGGAAGGGGAGTAAGGAGGAGTGTGGTAGCTATAAGGGAATAAGCCTTCTCAGTGTAGCAGGGAAGGTGTATGGGAAGGTTCTTACTGAGAGACTGATTGAAGTAACAGGGAATAAAGTTAGTGAGGAGCAGGGAGGGTTCAGAAATGGTAGAGGATGTGTGGACCAAATATTTGCATTAAAATCAATAGTGGAGAAATATATTGGGAAGGGTAGAAAGTTGTATGCTGCCTTCATGGACTTGGAGAGGGCATATGATAGGGTTGTTAGGAGAGCTATGACAGAGGTGTTGAGAATTTATGGTGTTGGGGGTCTTTGCTAAAAGGCATTGAGGCCTTTTTGCAGAGGCAAGAGCATGTGTGCGGGTAGAGGGTGATCTAAGTTAGAGTTTTAATATTAGTGTAGGGCTGAGACAGGAGTGTGTTATGTCACCATGGCTGTTCAATATATATGTGGATGGTTGTATGAGAGAGATGAAAGCCAAAGTGAATGGCCTGGGGGTGAAGTTGAGGCTGAATGAAGCAAATTGGTCCTTGGTGGTAAGTTTATTTGCAGATGACACTGTGTTGATGGCTGAGAGTGAAAGGGAGTTGCAGAGAGTGGTGGACGAGTTTCAGTCTGTGTGTAAACGAAGGAAACTGAAGGTGAATGTTGGTAAAAGTAAAGTGATGGTGTTTGAGAGAGCAGAAACTGAAGTGACTGACTTTGCTACACCTTACAGAGTGGGAGTACCATCTGGGACTAAGTGTGAGATAACTCTGAGGGGTGAGAGGATGGAGGAAGTGAAGGAGTTTAAGTACCTGGGTACAGTTCTGTGTAAACATGGAAATATGGAAGAAGAATTAGGGAGAGAGCAATGAGGGGTAGACAGGTCATAGGATCATTGGGAAGGATTATGAAGGGTAGAAGTGTGCGTATGGAGGTGAAAAGAGGACAATGAAATAGTATAATCCTGCCAACACTGACATATGCGTCAGAGACATAGACATGGAGTAGGGCTCATCAGTCTAGAATAGGTGCTGTGGAAATGAGTTACTTGAGAGGAGCATTTGGAGTGTCTAGGTGGGATGGAGAAAGAAATGAAAGTGTGTACGAGAGATGTAGTATGAGTAAAATGCAATTGGTATTGAGTGTGGAGTGGTTGAGAGAGTGAAGCGTAATACATTGAGGTGGTTTGGACATGTAGAGAGAATGCAAGGTGAGGAATTTGTAAAGATGGTGTATGGAAGTGAAGTTATGGGAATTTGGAAGGAATTTGTAAAGAAGGTGTATGGAAGTGAAGTTGTGTGAGAGGCAAACCTCCAGTTAGATGGCAGAACAGAGTGGAAGAGTATGTAAAAGAGAGAAACGTGAGGGGTGGAGTAGGGCTTGACCAAGTAAGAAGGGAATGTTGGAACAGGGAAAACTGGACACACTTCTGCCGTGGCCACCCCCTTGGAGGGAGTTTCCAGAGGGAACGAGGCATCAGAGCTATAGATAGATAGATTGATAGAACAATCAGCTGCATAACACTCTCCTTCTGAGGCACTGTGTATTTTGTAATTTTTTTTCCCCTTGTGATACTCCCTTATTTCGGTGTTGTCGGCAAAATCAATAGCTCATCGCCAAGCACACACATTTGAGATTGGAAATTGTATTCGAGATCCGGAATAGGTGCAAGGTTGTAGATGCATTCGGGATACGTAATTTCGAAATGAGAACGTTTGAGATGCGAGATCTTACTGAAGTCTCATTTTGTGACATGGAAGTACATTATGCCTAGTTTTAAAAATGTTTGGACCAACTCGGTCCAAAGGGAAAAATAATCATCCCTTAGGCCTGAATATATTGTATAGTAGATTTTTCTTGTTTTTTGTTTCATTAGGTAGAGGGAAGCCAGGCTGGGGTAAAGATTCAACGAGACCTCCGTGGTGGCCAAAAGATGTTCCGTGGGCGAATGTTCGGATGGATGCAAGATCAGAGGACCAAAAGCAAAAGGTAAATATATACCGGTTTGTTTGTTGGCAATTGGTATTTCAGTTGCCAAATGTACGCGAAACTGCAAAAACATTTAACTGCTCATAGGTATCAAGATACGATATGTTTTATATATCAAGAAAGTGGAAAAGAGATTTACTGCTCAAAATTTTCCCTCCAGGTCTCGTGGACAACAGCCCTTCGCCAGATTGTTGTTAACTGTTACAAATATCATGGCAGGGATGATCTCCTCCCTGCCTTTAATGAGGATGATGAAAAAACTCAGGTAAGAAGAGCTAGAAAGGAGTTTGATAAATTAAGAAATATTTATGACTTACAATAAATCTACCACCTTGGGAATTATTGGATGATAAAGTATATAATTATGCTCAATATATCACATTGGTGCCCATTATTCAGAAAGTACGAAGTTACCTATGTTACCTACTGACTCCACTACCCCCCCCCCCCCCACCTCCTGGCCAGGGCACCTGTACTGCCAGCCCACCCCCTCACCCTCCTTCCCCTACTCCCCACATTTGAATATTTTTTGTTTATTGTTGACATTGATAACAGTACCTTGTCATACTACGTGATTAAACTGCCCAGGGGGGCTGACTTTATTCTCTGTGAATATTTGTCCTCCCCCACAGGGCTAGAATAAGGATTGTTGTAAGATCTGGTCACTTTCTAGTGGATTTGACGAGATCTGCCCACATGGATTAAAAATCCACGTGAGGTGTACTGCAACCAGAGTCTCTCTCTCTCTCTCTCTTTTATTTTTTTTCCACTGCTGTGTGGACCGCTAGCACACGGGGATGCGTTATCCCTTTGCATGCAGCAGTGTAAACTCTCTTCCCCTTATGGTCCCTTCAGGGCTGGTCTCATGGAAGGTGCGGCCCCACTTGTAGCTCTTGTGGTAACGTGGACTTGGGCCCACAGCACTGGCTGTGGGATCAAAGACCTTCTCCCAAATCTCCCTGGCAGTCGGAGGCCCCCAGACTCCCTGGTCCAGTAAGCTCTGGTCCCATTTTCCTGGGAAGTTCTTCAGTATCCCAGGCATATAGGGCCAGCTCCTCCTTTATTTTAATTTGTTTTTTCACTGCGACCAGAGCGTACTGAGGGTCTGTGGGGCAGGAGGCCATTCTGCCCCGGGAGAACATCAACAACAACAACTACGTAATTAACGCAATAACATGTAAGCAGAAATACTATAATGCTTTTTGACACAAATACAGAGCCATTTTAGTAACCACTTAAATAATAATATAAAATTAATGAGAGGTGTGCGGTGCATTCAGCAAGCTGGCAAGCAATGGAAGAAAGGAGGGAGGGTGGAGGCAAGATCTAGAATACTCTAGAATATTCTTGATCTTGGGTGGAGGCAGGGCAAGTTACTCCACGTGAGACCTCTATGTATGTGTGCCATTTAGTACTTCAGTTATTACTGTAGGTCCATTTAGCTGTTATTAATTATTAATAATGTTTCCTTTTCCTTGACATGCTGCTGATATACTTTCATTATTAACTTTCTCTTTTGGCTATGAAGCGTGCGTGGTCTGCCTGATGTATTTATAGCAGAGCGTGCGTCTTCCATCTCTCAAGACTGGCAGATGATTCAAGTGATTGCTTGGCCTTCACTGCTTAAATTACATAATTTTGTCACTGATTTATGAGACTGATGTTGGTTTTAATATTTAAAAAAAAAATTACTTTAATATGTACTGAATACCTATTTATTTGTGTCAAAAAGCATTACTGTATAGTATTTCTGTTTACATGTTTATTGCATTAATTACGTAGTATGACAAGGTATTGTTATCAATCATAACAATAAACAATAAAATATTCAAATGCTGGGAGTAGGGGAAGGTGGAGGAGGGGATGGGCTGGCAGTACAGGTACCTGGCTGGGGGGAGGGAAGTGGAGTCAGTAGGTTTTAGAGTGCTTAAATGGCCTATATATATTGAATGAAGTATAGGAATAATTCATTTATTAATTATATACAATGCTATCCTATCTGCTCCAGGTTAGTGCCCAGGCCAACTCTGTATATACTGGCCCAATGGTTCAGACCATAAGCAACCCTGATGGAACTGTGTCCATTGTCCAAGTTGACCCCAGCAATCCAGTCATACAGCTGCCCGATGGAACTACAGCACATGTCCAAGGCATTGCCCATGTACGTATAGCAGTAGCACCAGGTTTTATTTTCTATTGAACATTTTATATATTCATAGCAGATATCATATATCACAAGCTGCTGTTAACTTCTATCTGATTCCCTCAGTATTATACTGTTATAAAAATTGTACACTGAATTGTGAAAGTCTGTCACTGACAAATATAAAAAAAGTTGAGACCGAAAGAAGTACTTGCCAGTTGCCACTCATTTTGCCACTCATTTTGTGACACAGCTGGGGATTACAAGTGTTGATTCCCAATAAGTTCCGAGTCAAGAACTTTCTTCTCGTCATTTGTCTCTCGTTTCTTTGTTTTTCCTTCACAGCTTGCTATCCTGTCTTTCTATCTCTTCTTTTTTAGCAAATGATCTAATCTTTTGTACTAACACTGAATTTTTCATTCAAGTCAAACAATACTATGTAGATGAAGGCTTTCAGCAAATGCACAGTCTTGCCTCACCCTGCTGAGACATTATTAGTTACAATGTTAACTGTGAAATTGAATGGCTTCTCTTGGCAAATACTCGTTTACCAAGTGTACGTCTGTCATATTAATACCTGGTCCACTCTGGGTTTATTGTTAGCTTTCCTAAACAATACTTGTTTACTAAAGGTTTGTGCATCATGGTTGGTGATTGATAGATTGGGTTCAAGCCAATAGATACACCATTCATGATACCAATAACGTAATGCCTGGTAGAACTTCAAGCTCAGTATCCATAGTGAACCATTTGGTAAATTGGCAGAGTATCCATTGTCACAATATATTATAAAGTGCTTGTCATTTACATAATTTCACAGTTTCGTTTACTTTCTACTTTACAGTAAGGATGATAATTTGTTTTGAGTAGCAGTTCCTTTAATTGTCATCATACTGTGCATGATTTTGATGTTCATCTAACCCAGGGCTGGAGTAAGAACTATGTAGTATGTATAGCACCTCTATCCATAATGATTGTTGTTGCTTCTGATTTATTTATTTTTTTACCATTCATTTATGAGGTGTGTGAATCTGCAGCAATATATAATTCCCTGCCAAGCATGAAGGTTTCAAAATATATATGAATTATTTTAAAAGAAACATAATTAACAAAGCTGTGATTTGAACTCGCATTATCTGATCCTTACTACTTGCCAGTCTAAAGAACCCCATAAAACATTGTGTAAGTGGGCAAAATCTTATGTACTTACTATTAACTGTAAAATCTACTTAAAGTAACAGAACTGTAGGAGTTAAATTGTTTTGTTCTTGTCTCTTTGGTTTAGTATCAACTTAATTAGTGTCACCTGAGTTTATTGATGTAGGTTACTTGTTTATTTATGCATGGTGTTTCCTTTTACCCTCCAGGCATGATAAAACTTTCCTTCATTTTGTTTTTCTTTTCCATTATACTGTATGTATGTCAACTGTTTGCATGCTATTAAATGCATGCATGCATCTCCTCCGCCTGGGTGATCCCTCTAACTAACTCCTGCCACCTAAAAAAGAATGAGATTGTTGACACCAACAGATCACGACACAGAATGGGGAGTCCCTAGACGGAGAGAATGGGGTATCGGGCGGCTCAGTGGCCATTGACCTGAACTCAGTGTCGGAAGGGACCTTAGCACACGAGGGCACCATCCTACTGACGGGGGAAGATGGATCACAGAGTAAGTTTTACCCCATTATGTGGTGCTGTATCTGCTTTTGTGGTGTGAAATGAATCTGCTTTTGTGGTATACAATAAACATGAAAATACAGTAACTTTAATATTACAAAATGGTATTTATATACTGTGTAGTACATACACAAACAAACTCTCACTAACTCACTCGCATTATGATATGGGGTATCTGTCCAAAGTTGAAGTTTATTCATGTATTTTGGGTTAAGTACTGTACATACGAATTATTACTAGTCAGGAGAGAAGTTTCTCATAAATGAAACTGAAACAGAGGGTTAATGCATCTCTTGTATTACAGTTCCGGTGAATGTGTCTGGATCGTACCCAGTGTCTGGCATGATCACGGTGCCCCTCCCAGTGTACCAAACGGTAGTGGCCAACATCCAAGGGTCTGACGGGCAGCCCCTTCAGGTTATGACGCCCATAGTCCAGGTACCCAAGTTGGAGCCAGGACTCGAGGGTGGTGTGGAGGTGTCACCCAACCTAAATGCTTCTCTGGATGCAACCACCATCATCTCGCCAGCTCAGGGACATGTACAGGTGAGGATTTGTTGAAAGGAAGGGAGTGTGAGAATGGAAAAGAAACTACAAGTAATGAAGCTACAACAGAAAGAGAGTGTGTGTGTTTGTGAGAGCAAGTGACAAACAAGAGCCAGGTAAGATCAATAACAGTTTTGCAGAATCTATAGAATTAATTGACAACATCTTTCCCCCCCTTATTTCATCATGGTGTAAATGTGTTGTAAATTTTTTTTATCTTTCTTAACACTGTTCTGTAAGATGTAACCCTGTAACAGAAAGCTTGAAATATTTAACCTTCATTAAGATTCAGTTTTCCTAAATCATTCCCTTCATTTTAATGTCCACAGCTGATATCATCAAAGGTAGCCATGATTGGTTGATTTTCTGTACCCAGAAATTAGGCATCCAATTTCTGCCAGTCATATGTGACCCCTTGATATTTGCTAGGGACATTTACCATCAGCTTGTAAAACAATCATGAAAATTTAAATTCTATGTTATTAAAATTACAGTACAGTGTTTTTAAGCCTGCAGTTTTTCTAAATATTATTTTTTGAAGTAGTTCTAGTAATTTTTTTCAGCATTTGGTGTGGAATGCATATAAATATGTCTTGCTATATGTATGCGTATTATGTTTTGTTATGTTACCCTCCTGAACCTGCACTTCTTAATGAAGATGTGCCACAACTTGTGGAAGAATATTAAGTATATCCCAAAGTAGTTGTGTGTTATTTTGTTGTCATTGTTTTTCTTTTTCATTTGGTCATTTTATTCACTTACATTTGGGCATGATTAGAAAAAAAAACTTGGTCAAGAAACTGTGCTGGAGACTGTTACATTTTGAAGTTCAAGAATCCCAGTGAAATATATCGTAGCAGCAGGAATCTAATGACTCACTAATTTCCTTAAAACTTCTTGTATCATATTCATTTTTGGGGAGATTTTCAGAAGTGAAACTTTGATACATGATGATGGAGGGTTGTTTAGTGGAATTTCCAATTATTTGGCATGAGTCCATACAGAATATGTATGAAGTTCAACACTGAAAGCTGTAGCATAAATATTTAACCATTGAATGTTGAGTTATCCTTATATCCTGTAAAATAATTTTATGCCAAGTATCGGAGAAAAAAGAATGTACAGTCGGCAAAAAAAATTTCGTTACCACCCCTACGTTAATTTTAACATCGATAAGCGCGGCAGGGTTGGTACTCCGCCGTCTGAGCAGCTGTGCCTCGCGGGCCGCGGCAATGACATCTTGGCACAAGGCATTCCCTTTCTTTTTATATCGAAAGTTTAACTGATTTTAAATTAAATTTTGAGTGTTCAAGAACTATTACTATTTAACTATTCATCATTAAACATAAAGAAATACATTTGAGTATTTTAGAACAAGAATAACCTTGAAATACCCAGAAAAAGTAGCACTGGGTAAAAGTACGTCATTCCTACTTGCCTGTCCATTAGACACTGAGGGGTCCGGGTGGGTGACGGAGGTATATATGACACTCGCGCCCATGGAGGTGGAGGCGCCAGTAGGACCTGATTTGTGAAGCCACCAATCTGTCATTTCCGGCGCCTTCAAGATGGCGCATACCTTTGTATGTCAGGTCAGAAGTCCACTTTTACTGAAACATATCTTGGTGTCCGCCATATTGAAGGCGCCGAAAATGACAGTTCGGCGGCTTCACTTTACTCCCCTGGTTTAGTGAGCCATGGCGACTCCACCTATACTACCTCCATGCTCGCGCCACACCTGACTCACCAGTCAGGCCTACCAACATTACATCACAGTGTTAAAAGGATGGTAACGAAACTTTTTTTGCCGACTGTACCATCAGCCATTGTGTAAGTGTTAACCTTTCCTTTAGTCCAGTCTCTAGTCCAAGCCTCTTCCTAGTATCTTCCCAATTAGCATAATTTTTATTAATATTTCTAATTTTGGAGTTGAATGTTTGACATTTCTTTAGACCTCCAGAATACTATACTACTTAATAAGAACTGGCACCAGCTGAATACCCAACACAGCATATGATTACCACATCCCTCAAAACCCTCCTATCGACCCTATCATGTGTCGTTTCCGGGTCCATAAAAGCAATATATAGTTTCATACCTTTACCAAGGTATTTCTCCACTCTTGATTTGATTAAAATATTTGATCCACACAGCTTCTAACTCTTCTGAACCCTCCATACTCTTCACTGACTTCGTTCTCCATTACTTCAATCAGTCTCCGTAAACATCCTCCCATACACCTTTCCTGGCACATGTATAGGTTGTTAGTGATTCCTCCAAATTGGAAAACAAAAAAAAAAGCAGAAGACTTTAGCTTACAGGATCCTTTTATTGGACTGCCACAGTTGGCAGAAATCATTAATATCCAGTTTACTGATGCATTACACCTGTGAATTAGCATCACAATGTATATTGCAAGAAGTGTATTATCTGCAAAGTTTGATGTGGTTGGGTAATTGGCTGCTGCAGACTTTTGAGTAGTACAGTTGTTTTTTCCTGGTTGATGGTTAAAGAAAAGACAAACACTAAAAAGGTGAACCCATCCCTCACCAAAACAAATCAAGCACTAGTAAAGGACTTCTGTTATAATTTGACACTGCCCACCATCCGGCCATCAGGGGACTGTGCAAACCCACTCTAAAATACTCCTAATCTTGACTTTCAGAAGGTATTTAAAAGAGAAAAGAACGATGGTATCCCACCAACGGACGACTAGAGTTAAGGTGAGGCAGGGATGAGGCTTGACTTGGTGGTGGTGGTTGGTATTGAGAGAGAATATGAGTATGTGTACTACTAGTATATGTATCCAAATATGTAGTTGGGTGTATGTACATTGCATTCTCAGCTAATTGTTTTCTTGTGGTGGATGTTGGAGGAGAGTGCTTGCATATAATTACAGTATATGATAAGCTGGGACAGTGTATGTACTAGTACTATAGAGTACAATTTCATACACATAGTCCTTGACTCTTCCTTCTTTGTTTTGGATATAAATGATCTTTGCTTTGACTTGTTGAATTAATAATCTTACATGTACTGTAACAATGACTGTACTGTATTGTGCATCTCTACAATATTTGAGTAATGAGGTTAATCCTGTATAATTTTAACTTTCCACTGTCATAGTTACATTGCTGTGGGATATTTACTCTAGCTGACAGTGTAATTACATTGTTAATATCATGAAGGCTAACTGCGACTGGTAAAAGCCCACTTCCCAGGAGTTTGAAGTTATATGTCAACCAGTCAGATGGAGCCATATTGATATTGGCTGTTTCTTTTACTGTCAGCTGCAAGAAAGAAACTGTAGTGTTTGTTTTTCCTCTTTTGACTCATAGTGAGAACCATGCTAAGATATATTATCACATTTGAGTTATGAAAAATAGCTGTTTTGTTATATTATAATATACAGTACAATTTTGTCACACTGTGTCTAAAGAGGCACTACGGTGGGGCTGTGTATGTGTTAGGGATAAACATAGATTATACACAGTATGACAAGGAGCTGAAATTGAAAATGTGTTCCTCAATGGTAAAGATTTTGTAAATAAATGTCAGCCAAGGCTCCTCTTCACATGGTGTTCATTACATGTAATTTAACTCTGAATTCCATTATGGAATGTAAATCAGTTGCAGATCTCTGATAATTTGCACTAGTATGTGTGTAGCATTTTTACTAACATTAGTGGCACAAACTACTAACAACTAACGAAGCTGTGTATCCTAATCCAAGTTTCCTCTAATGTGTGAAGGTCATGGAAGAAAAATGTACAGTAGTATTGGTTATTAGAAATAAGATAATAAAAGGCCTATTTAATTTAATTTTTAAGTTATTCACAGTTACCGAGTTCCCATCTGATGCGGCTTTATTATCAAGTTGAATAACTTATATTATTAGATGTAAGGAACCATTCCAGAATAATTCAGTGAGTTTTTAAAATTTTGTAAATTTTACTTGCTAAATCTAGAGTGACTCATTTCCAAGTGATACTCATCTTGGTAGAGCATAATCTCAAATACTTAGTAAGGCCTTAGTAAGATTTATTTAAAAATACACTCGTTTGGCTCCATTTTCTGCCGAATGAAGGATGAGGTTGTTGGGCTTTATTAACCAAGATAAAAGTGATCATAGTTCTGTTGATAGTTGATACATAGCTTCTTAGCACTGTACTGTATATACAGACTAGCTCAAATAACAGATTAGTAGTCTTTGAGGAGAAGCCCTTACTGACATAATGATAATGCTTTCCCAGGTCAGAGGCCTTGTAGATCTGAGGCCTGAAGAAGCTGTCATGAAATAATGTCAGTATAGGCTCTTTGTAAGCACTTTATATTACTGGATAACCCCATTAACACTGAGGTGGCAGCATAAACATAGCATTGAAATAACTTTGAACTTCTAACTCTTTTCATTTCACAGATAGGGACATTAAGAGGGCTCCTTGCCTGTATTCCTCACCTTTCTTGGTATAGAAAAAAAAAAAGGGAAGTGAGCCTCATGCACCCCTTACACTTGCAGGACGATGACGACGATGGGAGCGTTGACATGGTGGACAAAGAATGATGAGGTGGTGAACTCCTAAAGGTTGGTTATGGGTTGAGGACAATGAGGCAGAAGCTGGAACCGACCAAAATATCGCATGACCAGAAGCAACGATACCCAAGGACCTCCCCCTCTCTCCCTAGATCTTCTGTTGGTCGTATCTCTACTGCAGTGCCCCTCTCCCTCCGTTCCTCCTTCCCTCCCTTCCTTTCTTCACCACCACTGTCACCACCCCATCCACACTCGTCTTTCTCCGCATCTCAGCTTCTCACCAAAGACTAGGGTATGAGTTCTGACTACTGTCTGGAGACTGCCAGCATTTTTTCTTTTCTCCTTAAGACTTTCAGTGATATTGTTAAAATAGGAGCAGATGTGGCACCATTTTTTTGCTGTACAGTAATGCTAAACATGAATAAAGAAAAGTCAGTTTTATTTAACTAAGAAAAGTCTCTACAGTTAAAGTTGCATGCGAATAGGGATTTCTATGCGTGAAGGGGTAGTATTACCAGTCAGTACTGCTTTTATGTTCATAAAATATGGTAAGAAGATACAGGGAAAGGATGGTGCAATATCACTCCTTGTTTTATTAACATCACTCTCAGGCTCCACTCTTCATGATTAAACTGGCCAATGTTACCAGTACTCTTAAAGTGTATGTTACTGTACTAAAAAAAAAAGAAAAAAAAAAGATAGTTTCTGTGAGTTTGTGATTCTTTGTACAGTTTGGGCAGTTTCCCTAAGGCACAGAGGCTTGCCCCCGAGATGCAGAATTAAACCATACCATAAGTAACTGTTGAGTGGGAAGTGGGAGCCTCCACAGGCAACTCTATTTTTATATAAGCATTAAAAATTGATATTGGAGAGAAATTACCTGAATGGTGTTCTGGAGGGTTATAGGATTTTATCCCAGAGATTTGATATTCTGTTTTTTGGTATGGTTTGGATTCTGTCATTTATGTAATTATAATATTTTTGTTGATATGTCTCAAGGAATTTATAGATGTAGAATTTTTCATTTTTCTTCCTTATTGCAGATGTTGATAATGTATTTGTCTTTTTAACCCTTGGACGACATGGTTTTTTTGAATCACACTAGTGATGACGCTAGTCGAGACATGTAATTCAATTATGTTTATGAATTAATTGGACATTGAGATTGCTTATCTCCAACATAAAATATGGTTTGTTGGTAGTGGAAAAAATCGAAAGCCACGAGCTGTTGTTTAAGGGTTAAGCTTCCTTCAATTTTCCCTTAAGAGTTTTAAGTTTGCCTCTGAGAGAGCCCACGAAGGGTACAACACTAAGCCTGATTTTCTTTAGCTGATGGTAATGTCTACAGCCAATATCAGTAGAGGATGATACTGCTTAGCTGATGCTCAACTCGCTAACTCCAGTGTAATCAGCCATGGTTACCCTATTATTATGACATCAGCTTTGGTGGATGTTTATGGTCAACTAGAGAAAATCTGGCTCTAAGCTTTACTTTAAGACACTATTCAGCCAAATGTAGATCAAAGAGGCACTTGATAGGTAATGGGTGTTCATTATTGTGTGTCTGTGCAATTGTAAATCATGAGTGTACCCTTATAGTGTTTAAGTATTTATTAGAATGCTCTTTCCCTTACCTTCCTTTTCCAGTCCCCTTCCCAAACCCAAAGCAGACCTCCACACTCCCAGCCCCCATCATAGGCAATGTAGTCCAGCTTTGTGTCTGTCAAGGTGTTTTAGAAGTTGCTCAATGTTGTCTAACCTAGTAGCAACTTGTTAGTGTCATTTTATTGGAGTCCTGTTGGTAGAATATACCAGTGTGGATGGAAAGAATCATATAATTGTAGTTGGACTTTGCAGAGGAAACATGATGCCTTGAAAAACAGTGAGGTGTCAGTGACAGCCAGTAATCAAATTTATTTTGTTTGTAAGAGATTCTACTTACAAATGTCGGCCAATTTCATGCATTAAGAGAATAAGTCAGCAAACATTTACTGTTCTCTGCATTTAATGCAATTTGTAACTATGAGGACAGTACAGTTGTATCTAGGAACTTAACTATTTGGTTCTGAATCAGTTCAAGTCCCAATCCGTCAGTGGTATTTCTTAATCTTAAAAAAAGAAGTCTCCCTCAAATCCTTGTTCTTCCTACAAAGTATGTTTTTTATTCCTTCTCTCAGTCTTCAATGGCAGTGTGTTATCCAAACTGTTATCATGCTGGCTAAAAAAAGTTATAAGGGAAAAATAAAACTGTATATAAGTATTAGGGTGAACATTAGATGAATAACTTAAACCTTAAAAGTTAATTAAATCTCACCTTGAAATATAATAGGAAAATATAAATAGATCTCTTATTTTTTCTATAAGCACAGTAAATATCAAAGGAATAACTGCTATTACTGACATCACACTGTATTTTAATGAAGAAAATATGACTGCAATTATATAGGAGACAGGCTTTGGGTTGGTAGAACATGATGTACTTTACTGTACTGTATTATGTATCAGTGTAAGAACTGCTAGCCTGATTTTTCCTTACCTAGCAGTAAATGTCCATACAGTAATGAATAGCAAGTGTTTACACCTGCATGACTTGAGAATGGACTCTTATCTTCTAGGCAGTGAACTTTGATCAATCACAGTTCGCCTTTGCAAAAATCTACCATCTGCTGCAGAATAACAGGTTACATAAGAACAGTATCATATTAGGGCAAGTGGCACTACAATATGGACTTCACAAGCTGCAAATTAGTACAAATGCAATCCTTTTATTGACAGTGTTTCAATCCCTTCCAGTGCAGTAGACTTGCTGTAAATAACTTTGTTGTTTTTTAACTACCTAGTTGATATAGATGTTATTAAAAAAACTCTTATCGTTTTGTATTGAAATCTTGTGTGTACGTACCTGTAATTTCTTTGTTGATTCGTCCTTTTCCATTTTATTAATCTTGAAGAATAATTATAGCCTGCAACCACATAAAGTAGAGGTTCTTTTTGTTTGTATTAATGTTTAAGCCCCAAAATTGTGGCCTGCCTGTCAGAAGATGTTTTTGGCTTTGTTTAGCCATCCTCTTCCCTTGCAGAAAGGTGCTTTGGGTGCCAAAACTGACTTGTTTTCAAGCAGTTACTCCACTGAAACATGGACACATTGAGATTCACTATTGGCTTCAGAGGCAAGAGAAAAGTCTAATTTAAATATGTTATATTGTTACCCATAGCAATGGATGTAACTTCTGGCAGACTTACCACCTTTTTGGAGTTAAACAGATAAACCAACACTGCTGTAGTATGTAAACAAAGCAAGCTGAAATGTATTTCTACCACCAGTTCTCCTTAAAATGTAGAAACTAAAACCAGATAATCTGAGCTAGGATGTAACTTTCTAGAAATCAACAGTGGCCCAACACCATCATCCTGGAAGTTAAAGATGAAAATATTCCAGATTTTTGACAAAGATGGTAATGAGCTTCAGTAAGCAATAACTATGAGTTGGGTAATGCTTATAGAACTATAAATTCCATATTATAATGTTTAAACTTGAGTTGATAATAATGAGGAATGCATCCTTCATTGCTTACATAATGTATAGCCTACTGGACATTGGTAGAAATTAACCTATTTTACTTTGATGCAGGTAGAACGGTATATGACCTTTCATATTCACAGTGATCATCAGTCATTGATATTCCACTATAGGACAACTATCCTATGAGAAGGTTGTCTCAGTTTATGGATTAATACCTAAGTCTTATGTAATGAGGGAATTAATGTAAGGAATATGTTCTAGTTTCCATCTAAGGTATTTTGAATCTCATTTTCTTTCTGTTGATGTCACTATATGGTACTCTCTGCATCAATATGTCTGGAAATTACAATTTCCATTTCCACGTAAGATGACGGGAGGTGTGTCTTTAATGGGTCACTGTTCAGTCACTAAATCTAGAATGAGCAATTATGGCTGTGATAATCTAGTGTAGCACTGCGCCAGTAAGAAGCCATGGTCCCAGCCCAGGCATGGAGGAAAGCTCGAATAAAGTTACTTGTGATTGGTAAACAAATGTTGATTTTGAAATTATGTTTATTTTATGCCTTTCTATACAACAGATTTTATCATGAACATATATGTATTTCTTCGCAAGACTACATTCAGGCATTCCTTCAAAGGTAGAGTTGGGCTGCTTGTGAAATTAGGTATTGCAGGGATTCTGATAAGATAATGGAGATAAAGGGAAAGTTAACTTTGCTTGCTTTAGAAATAGCATATAAGTAGGACAGTCGTGGTTCTGTCCAATTATGAAATCCAAGCTGACTGCACAAGGAAGAAAGAGTAAATTTTGGCATTAGTGTTGGAATGAGACTTGAAAATGGGTTGATTTCATGGATTGTTGAGGTATTAGTTCAGTGTTAAGCATTTAGTATTGTACAGTATGTTGTTATACTCACATTATTGAAAGTGGTAGTTTGTTGATGATACAACATTTTTAACTCCCCTTGCTTCAATAGGCACCCATAAGTCATTCCTTGCCTTCCATCTCCATTTCCATTACAGTATTGTTTTCCCAGATGTCATCATCATCATCATCAATACCCCATTTCCCTTTCTTATTATAAATTGATTGATATTCTGTATCTTGTAATTTTCCCTGAAGGAGACCAAGCATCAGTAAATGTCCAGTTTTGATAATGTGGCTTTTGCTTCTT
Source organism: Petrolisthes cinctipes (assembly GCA_033782935.1). Classification (NCBI taxonomy): domain Eukaryota; kingdom Metazoa; phylum Arthropoda; class Malacostraca; order Decapoda; family Porcellanidae; genus Petrolisthes; species Petrolisthes cinctipes. The sequence goes on from JAWQEG010002697.1 coordinate 178,263, forward strand.
ACTGGGGTTTTTTGCTTTGTGTATAATGAAAGACAAGAGCTGTGTTTTAAAAAATGGGTTCTAACGTCTGGTAAATACGAACCATTCTGGCTTGGTTTGTAGCTGTGGTTCTTTACATGAAAGTAACTATCAAACATACTAATGGCATATTCTTGCTTTCCGTTAAACAATCATCGTGCACTAGAAAAGTCTGGAGAATTTGAGTGTTTTAGAACCTCAGAGTATTCATATTTTCCAATGTAAGTAAATGTATGAAGATTAGAATTGAAGATGTATACACAAGAATTTTGCCTTTGTTAAAACACAGGATTGTTTGGAAAGGAGTTTTGTTGCATGAGTCCAATAAGTTGTTTGTGAATATTCTAACTTTAAAGCTAGCCATTTACATCTTTGAATACTGAATATTTTAATGTTATATCATGTTGACTGTTTTAGTAATGATCCTATGCAATATCAGGTACTTAAAATGAGTTAAAGAGCACAAACCAACTAAATTCATCCCAGAATATTCATGCAAGCCTGTGATTATTTCAGAATATTACTACAGTTTTCAGTTTGTTGCAAATCTAGTGTACTGTACTAGTAGAAGTGGCTGTTAGTTTGGTGATATATATAAACCTCTCATTTCCAAAATGGTTGGGCTGCAGAACTGCATGAAATTGTGATTTTTTTTAGAATAGAGGACCTCATTTTGGGACATATGCCTGCAGTGATGTGGGCAATACTTTAAGGGTTTTGGTACCCTTTTGGACCTGAGTTACACTCCTTCAATTTTTCAACTTTCCCTTCTTTACTTCTATTTGTTCATGGTGCCTATCACTACTCTCTGTCTCCTTTCTTGTGCTACAGGGTCTTTCATGCCTAGCACAAGCTTCTTTTTTCCACTTCTATTCATTTTGGGACATAAGACACAACTAAGATGCATTACAATACATGTTTAAGTTATTTTTATAATTACTATGAATTAGATTTTTATTTATGTATTTATTTTTGTGATACTTGGGCAGTACTATTCAACTTTAAAAGCATTTAGAAAATAGGATTATCCAGACTGTAGTTGTTTTCTATTTTATGTTTAAAAGGGGTTGAACAGAAGAAAGAGGTAAATATTGTATGAACTTCAGGCTGGGTTGTAGTGATGCAGGAGCTATATTGTTAAAGAACGTAGGTGTGCCCCAGGCTTATAATATTATCTTCGCTGGGGAAGATTGAACTAATTGTTGAAAGTAGAAGGTATTTCTTGTTTCATGTTTGTACAGTTATTTAATTTTCAGAGAGGTTGGTGATGGGTTGTTGTGAAGGAGGCAAGACAGGTTTGCTCTGTATCCTATGCCATTTCTTTTTAGTTTTCTCTGTTGTGTGATTTAGTGTTCTATGATTCCTGTTGCGTGGCACAAATGTAATGTCATTGCCTTACCTCCTTCATAACCTGTCTGACATACTCCTTTGGATCCAAACCAGTCTTTTTCCCCTTTTCAGTTATCCCTCCTTTCCTTGTTTATCCTTTGTGCTAGTTGTCCCCCCTCTCTGTCTCCTTCCTTTGCGTGGTATACAGTAAGGTCTTTCTGGCCTGGTCCAGTTTTCTTTCTTTCCTCTTTCATTCATTCATAGCCTGACAGACCCTTTGTATTTATTTTGTCATGGATAGGTTGGTGACAGGTTTGTGTGAAGGTAAAGAGGATACTCTTCTTTGGTTATATGGGGGCTACTGGATCCTCTTAACACTGCCAGGTAACGGGCTACCTCCATATATGTATAGCTGATCTGTGTCATAGCATAGTTTGGAGGAATCAGTAACCCTCAAGTCAGACCTATAAAAGAGAGTCTTCCCTTTATCACTGATGCCAAATAAGCAGTTTTTCCATGGCTGATAGTGCAAATTTCCATAATTTGAGTGAGAATGAGTTATGTAGTAATGACGTTGATGTATGAAAAAGTATCGCAATGATTGAATACTCCCAAGCTACTAATATTGTATCAGAAATTCACACTATTGGTTTAGAAAAAATGTACTCTACATTGGCAACCATGAGGAAGTGTAACAAACCCTTCCTCCTTCACAGTCTACCAGTCTCATATAAATCTTGGAACAATATGTGTTGCCAATTGCTGTGAGATAATTTGATTTCTACCAACCAGAACTTTCCCCATGATGAAGGCCAATTTCACAGAGGCTGCTGTTTGTATGGTTACTCTTCAACCTTGCATATCGGTTTTCACAAGTAACCTGTACACCACCCACATCCTTCACACAGTCAATATCACCACAAAATTCAGTCACAAGGCACTATTGTACTCACACATTGCAGAATCTTTTGTTTAACACTTATAAATATTTTTGTGCACAACTGTGAAATTGGCCCATTTAATCTCAGTATTTTGGGGTTTAATTGGAAGAGACTGCTGAGTACGTAATATGTAATATTGTTTTGACACATGTTTGAGCTGGCATATTTAATAATGAACCACATAACGACTGAAAATAATCATGAGGGTGAATGATTTGGCTGCTGCTGATACCTGTCATGGTTCACAAACTGGATGTAGATATATATAAATGTAGTAAAATATTATGGTACAAAATAGACATCGGGGATAAAACCCTCTTGTCGTCATCTATACTAATGCCATTCATATTTGTGTTTTACATTCTCTTGTTCATTTTTCAGTAATATGAATGTATGTATTTAGAATATAACAATTCATCAGTCATAGTCATCTCTTCAGCCATTACACGTCTCTCCTGTTTTGAGCACATAAATATAAGTTTTGCAAGATCATTTTATTGTAGATACACCTCGAGTCTCCTAAACTTGCGGTGAGGGTAGAGTTGTAGTTTGTGTTGTAGAGATTTGTTTTTGTGTACAAAATTGGGAATAAAGAGCCATATTTACAGTAGCTGCCATGTGTCACTCATATCAGAAGGTGCAGTCACTTATTTCATTGTAAATGTTACTGAAGTATTCAGTTTCATGTCACTATACTGTAAAGAATCCTTTTATTTAGGTTTTTACAATGTACAGTCGGCCTCAGGAATTCATATACATAGCATTGGTTACAAGTGGTCTTTATTCTGCACATACTGCATTCATTGTTTTGCTGACTGATTCAAGTATTACCGAAATAACATTACTAGAAAAATTTGGTGTTAGGAAATTAATGTACTCAATATTTTAGTTGCTACGAACCCTTGATGTCACAGGGGTGTATACGAATTCCTGAGGCCGACTGTAACTATTACTGTGAAATTGGCCCTTGTATCACAGAAAGTGAAGGATGAAAAGAAATGCTACTGTACCCAAGCTGGTTGAAACAGGAGGCTGGGAGGTGTTGATTTTCTTGTACATATAGTACAGTTCTTTGCAGGGCAGTCATTTGATAGTGTAAGATTATATTTTCAAAAGTATGAATGTACTGTAGCCACAAACATCAATCAAGACACTTGCCACTAAATAGACTTCCACATTGGTGAGTGTGTGTGTGTGTGTGTATGTTAGTGTGTATGGTGTTGTAGTCTCCATAGCTTCTCTACTCTGATCCATCATTGTTTACAACTATAATTCTCGGTACAGTACTGTATTATTGAATATATTGCTAGAACATTAATCCCAGGCACCTACATTACATGATTACTGTATTTGGATTTACTTATGCATACATTGTAGCCATTCCTGATTAACATGATTAACTTGATATTATGAAATAATTACAACAAATGCATAATGCTTATGCATTTCATTTTCATATCATTCCCCTCCCTCTTCTTTTATTAGATTAAAAGGGTCTAGTTATTTGGTACGGTACTGTAGCTATTCACAGTTACCAGCTATACCACTTAGTTAATTATGGTATACAGTGGTTGCCATAATTTAGCCATGTGTGAAGTTATTAGAATATAATATATACCATATAAGTGCATTTGGCCAATGTAATCTCTGCATCTTTAAAGATTTGAAACACAGGAAGCATACTGTTAAGAAAGAGGAAACTCGCACCAGAAATTAAATATTTAATGCAAAACAAGTGTGTGTAAAAAGTTGCAGTATATTATTTTGGCCTGTGAACTTGGTGTGTGGAGGTGTCAAGGCTGTGTAGGATATAGTGTTGAGTTCTGCCCTCAAGCACATCATGCTCCTGAAACCAACTTCCTGGTGTTTGCATTGTTGTCACCATGAGTAACTTAAAACTTGCTTGGCTTTATTTGTTGTACTTATTATGGTTTCACTGTGTTTCGAAATTTAGTATAAGAGCTTCCAGTAAATAGTTACAGTATTAGAATGTTCTACACAAATATTCTATCATAGGTGTATGTAAGTTAGTATTGTACTTGTAAAATGAGTAACTGACTACACAAAAAGTGTCATGCTATTGCTATTTTTTTCTTGGTATTGTGCAATGTATGTTGTGTATTGAAGCAGTAGCGTAATCTTACAGTTACTGTTTCTCACCATGTGAGACACTGAGTGGCACATACTGACAACTCTGAACTTCAGGGAGTGTGGTGGAGTGAAGTTTGATGGATAACTCAAACCTGTTGTGTCTGTTACCTGCAATGTTGTGGCTTTCATTGTTGTCATGTTGGAATATTTCCAACATTCATTTATCAATCCCTTTTCAGTCTCTTAACAACCACATACTGATATTTCCTTACCTTTCATTGAATATTTTTTATATGTATGTTTTTGGACAGGTAATATTAGCACAATAGTACGGTAATATCATTTAGAGAGGCTTTAACTGGAGTCAGCCATAGAGAGGTTCCGATTATGTAGTAAAGCGATAACTTCTGCTGATATATTTCACATTTGATAGCTACTGGTTTGTGAATATGTACTCACGGCAAATGTTTAACCTGACTGGTCCACCTGATCACAATGAATAAGTAAATTGGCAACAGTATGAAGGTGAGTGAATATGTGTATGTGTTCACATGAGCCCCATCACTTCTGTCCCCTGAAGTATGAATCCAACCACTGTTGATTCAGTTAACTGCATGATTTCTTACTGAAGGTCAAATAAGGAGAAAAATTATTGCATAACATTTGACCTCCAGTATAGATGGAACTTCCTAAGACATGAGTTGAATAAAACCTCTCATGACAGTTGAAACAGAGGGCATTGTACACAATCACACACTTTACTCCCCAGCATCTTTACACTTGTGCCATGTTTTCTGTATTTTGTAACAAAGTGGATCATGTGGGTCGTTCCCCAGGTATACTCTTGAACCTTGATACAATAGTCCTAGTGGATATGAAAGACTATATTGATAAGTTTAAGACAAAAGAAATCTTGGTGCCAAATAGACAAATTTATTGACACTTGTCCTATTTATGTATACAGTACAGTACTATTTTATTTACCTCCTAAAATTGTGCCATGTACAGATAATAGTGATTTCATGACCCAGTAATATGTATGTATAGTCTCAGAATTCTATTACAAGCACAAATAGTATAATGTGTGTGGAACTTTTGTAGATTGAATTTGAGAACAGGTACTATTGTATGGATTCATTGGTTGGTGGCCCCTGTTGCTACCATACCCTCCTACACAGCCATCACTATTTTTTTATATCAACACACTTCCAACTAGCAATCTCTTAACTATATATCACTGAAGTGCAATATTGAAGTCATGATTTAGCAAAGGATCAGCAGCTTAAATCTACAGGAGTTCTCTCGTATACTGAAAATTCTTTTGTATATTGAAAATCTGCCAGTGTAAATGCAACTTTAAAGTCACATTTTGTCAGCACTGTTCTCAGTGATGCCCTACACAGTCAAAGTCAGTCACTAAGTATGGAGCACTGCCTGAGGTTCAATGTTACCAAGAGTATAGTGTGGGTGTAATCAGGATACCAGTACAGTACTGCACTTCATTTTCCATAATTATGTGACAAGTTGTATTTATCCATGCAATCAGTGTTTAATAATGAAGCTAAAATATTGCTTGTTGAATGTGGTTTGTGTTTTGGAGATCTTAAAATATTGATTTTAATTAACTCTGTTTAAATGGTGAGAATAATAAGTAGATACAATGTTGTGCTTTCACTGTGTTAATACCATGTGACAAGTAGTTGTTCCTGACCAAATCAGAGGTTACTCAGTAATTATTTGTGTAGTTTTTTCTATTGGTGAACAGTATTACACAACTGCTGCCTACTACAGTACATACAGCTTCAGAAACTTTACTGTACAGTACATCAAATGCATAGCAAAATCATGTTACACTTACCTTTGTTTATGCAGAACAAATAAATCCATCTGTCATTACTGCAACATAAAGTAGATAGATAAATGATAGGCTGGCAATAATTAAGAGGAGGTGTGAAGTAATTAAACAGGAGGTGGTGTACTGGTAGCTCTATGTATCCATGTTTTTTTGTTGTACCATCATCACTATTATTATTTTGTTGTCAGAGGTGGGAAAACCACATTAAAGGAAGAAAGGAAGTACAGTATGAAGTTATGCTCATGCCCTGTGGCCATTCTATAAACATTAAGAAAAGCAAAACTGAATCAGATCTCGGCCATTTGCCTACTTGAGAGGCGGGTCATTTTCGAGTTCCAGTAGTTGGAAACGCATTATAAAAATAGCCAATGATTACTTAGCACAGTTTAAAAGTCAATGTCTGCCTGCCTCTCACGTACAGTCGCGGCACATAGTCCTTGACCGGACTTCCCCTTACACCCTGGTCAAGGACTATGTGCCGCGACTGTACGTCTCCCTGCAGATTATTTACCCCACCACCTCCTCTTTCTTTTATCAGTCCTGGTCTTGCATTATATTTTGTTCTTTGTTTTCATGTACATACGATAATATTATGTTGATTGCATTTACGTTATTAGATTTTTTCTGGTGTTGAGATGAGATTTATATTGCCACTAGATATTTATAGTCATATTTTGTTTCTTCTTTGTAGACTGTGAATATTTTGTTGGCACTTCCTTATGTACTTAAGAGAACATGGATTTTTAGCCACAATGTGTTCTGATATGAAAAATATATGAAAAAAAAATGTGGCCATAGGCTGAGCTCATTAATAAATATTTAAATAAGCAACATGTGGTGTCCTCTTTGTATATTTTATGTAATTTATTGTCATCTGTATATAAAAATGATGGATTATGTTTCTTTTTTATTGTAGAGTAAATCACCATGATAGCCAGTCAGCCATTGAGATTTCAGATTTTCAGTGATGATGTAGAGTTTTTTTTTTTTTTTTTTTTTTTTTTTTTTTTTTTTTTCCCTCAACCTCGGGGCTGTACGCTATCAGTAGCCCGTGACTCTTGCGAGGCCCCGAGATTACTGGGTGTCGCACTAGATGAGACAGTGGAGCTTCGTGGTGATGGTACCGTAGCTTCTCTTCTGTCCCACTAGATGATGACACCTTATTTATACACGTCACTATCAGGGGAGAGCAGCTACACCGTCACTCACAGCATCTTGGAATATGGTCTGGCATCTTCTATGTTGTGAGTTGATGACGATGTAGGGGGTATTTTGAGTGACGAGTATGAGGTGTCTGTCACTAGAGTGGATGAAGCCAGAAGACATTAATTAATTATAGTTAGTAAAGAATTACTATAGCATGGGATTGTAGTAAATTTGATATAACTGCGATGACCCATACCGCAGTTCTACATAACACTAATACTGTAATTATAAAATGTTTCCAAGAGGCTCGCGCAACTCTGTGGCACGCCTCCTCGTCAGCCAATCGCGTTGTTTGAAACTTATGACGTCACACACTCACATGTGAGCCAGATCCCGTCTGGCGGCGAGTCAACGTTGCCCGATATTCGCTTCTAACGCCACTTGGGCTCATGTTGATGATGAAAAATCGCCAAGTATGTAAGGACTGCTTATTGGACGATTTTGATGGACTTGTACAGATTCCACTTCGGGGAAAGTTTTATGTGACATTTGCTGGATTTGAGCCATATTAAGGGACTGTAATAAGTAAGCCATGATGTTAATTCTATGGATGTTTGGTTTATTCATTTGTGTATGTTCTGGTGGGTTATTCATGAGGTAAGGTTAATTGGGGAATGAGGCTGACTCTGGTATCAATAGATCACATAGAAAGGGAGAATAAAGTGTATACGGCAGTTTAATTATCACAGATGGGGTAGAGGAGAGTGATACAGGGGAACGGTTAGAGAAAGACGATATCGGAAGGACTAGGGATAAAACAAAAAATTATGATGATAATCCGCATTAAAAGCAACAAATATTACTCATATTGTAGGATACCGATCCATAACTTTTCGACCCTACTTAGACTCATACCTTAACCTAGACGAATAAGTTTACGTCTATGAGTAGCTAGGTTATCCTTCCTAGAGGAATGAAACCAAACCCAGAAGACGTAGCTATTCTATTATAGCTCGAAGATAATCCAAGAATTACGGAGACGCTGTAAAATGTGTTCTTTTCTTAGCATATTCTTCCTGATGAGGTAGGGGTTCTTGAATAAATATGGGTGTTACTTCAGTATGGATTATTATAGTCTATAGACATGAAACACCGATAAAGTACAATATATCTAAGGTTATGTAGCCATTGCATAGCTCTTTCCAGAAAAAGGCGCGTGTCCCGAGTACTTTACCTATAAAGTACAATATATCCAAGGTTATAGCCATAGCATAGCTCTTTCGAGAAAAAGGCGCGAGTGTCCCGAGTACTTTAATAATTTGGCTGATTTTTGGGCGGTATAGTGCGCCAACATCACCTTTCCTCCAGCTGCCAGCATTGACAATACTGAACTCATTGAACGCCAGCACCCAGCCGCCGGTGGCGCGTCAGTTAAGTAATGGCACCCGTGTTGGTTATATCGCTGCCTCGCAGTCTCGGTAGTTGTGTGAAGTATGGTAAAAATCATACTAGATTATGTTGGGGTTTAAACAGAAGACCCGTGGTGGGCCTAGTGGAGTCAGGCATCCGTCACAAGTCCTCCCCGGCCACTGCTTCTCTGGTGGAAGAGAACACCACCACCTCTCAGATGGACACAGCCTCACATCAAGATAGCAAGGACTCGCTTGACCTAACCTTCTGTGACCATGAAAAAGCTTTTAAGAGCAAGACCTCCGGAGAAATCATACGGGCCCTCATGGTGTTTAAGATGTGCGGCATAAAATTCCTGGTGGATAACAATGAGAAGGTTGGTGGCCTGGGAGTGTTAATGTGGCCACACCAGTACCTCACGATGCGAACTTCAATGTCACATTACTATAACCTCGCCAAACCCCACAAGATTGACCCGTGCGGAGCCCCTGACCTCACCTGAACACACCCAAAAAATCCTGGCAGGCCACAACCTAGTAAGATGGAATATATAACATATTGTAGCATATTCCTACCGAAATGATCAAGAAAAGCAAGGGCTGGTTTGCTTACTTCTTTTCTCTTTTCTTCTAACTTAGTTGTAGTAGACACTGAAATGGTTAATTTGATAAGAATCTGGGATTTTCTTCTTGATGACTGTCGAGTGTTTAAAGATTTAATAAATTGATTGTGTTAGTAAGTTAGTCACGTTAATAAAGTAAGGAAGCTAACCAAATCAGTCCGAAAAGCTTTGATCAGTGTAATTTTGATTAACTCTTAAGTTTATTTCACTCGTAGCATTGCCCAGGTAAGTGGATTAGTTCAGACTAGAGACCCTCTGCAAATTAACGTTAGGGTCTCTAGATCAGACCAGTTCAGGTAAGACTTGTTGAGGTCCTCAGAGTTGTAATGTGACATAAGTTGGCCTCGTTTGGTCATGTGCTGCCATCAGTAATTAAAATAAGATTTGGGTTGACTTTTCACCATAACCCATAACTCAGTCTATTATATTATTCTTATGTGTTAAGAAAAATTTGTTATGCTCTATCAGCAGAAAACGTCGATTAATTATTCTTATGTGTTAAGTAAATTTGTTATGCTCTATCGGCAGAAAACGTCGTGTCGACTCTCATGTTTCTTCATCACGTTGCATCAAGCTTGAAAGTTAGGGTGGTATTATTAAACCATATTTGCAAGGAAAAATTCTCTTCATCGTTCAATTCGTATTACAGAATAGTACTGATTGAGTGACGAAGAACCTTTTTCTAGAAGAAGTACTTTCGTAATACCACCCCAGGTTAATAAATTATCTTGTTTGGCACTCAACCATTTTGATTGTATAATATTTTTCTGTGTATGACAGGTTTGTTTTCCAAGATATTTTGTCATATCTTGATGCAATTGTTAGTATGAAATTTACCTAAATATTTTGAGTTTTAGAACAAGCATAGTGAGGGTGATATTATTATAATTACACTACTACTTTGAGGAAAAGCTATCTTCGTCGCTCATTCCTATTTTACAACACGAAGTGATTGACGAAAAGCCATTTCCTTGAAGAAGTTTAATTAAAACGACCCTGAGTCATTGTTTATTCATTATTACTTGTTTATAACCCTCACTTTCTTCTTAACCCAAAGGGATAGCCTTTCATATGTGTACCACATAGGCTATATAGACAATTTGCTACATGTAACATTCATCAGTTATCGATAGTAAAATCATCCTTTATGACTAAAGTTAGTTTTGAATGTGTTCTAAGTACAGTACCATAAATTCGCCCAGTACCCGGTACAGTACCATACAGTACCATAAATTCGCCCATGTTTATATGTGCAGTATAGGCCTACATACTCTTGCATTAATTTAGTTATTAATATTGAATAACTTGCTCCTATCTTACAGTTTAAATAGCCTATTGTGTTTTATTTCTTACGTATGATAATTGAATTGTGAACTTTAGCCTTTTTCACATCGGCATCGTTAAGTATATGTACATCATTAATTTTTAACACATGGTTGGTTGTTTTAACTCATTCACAGATTTTGATGGTACCTTATTCAGAGTTAACACACCAAACTACCTTGTGTAGTACATCAACAGTGAGAAGGTTTATTAGAAGTAGAGAACGCTATAGGAGTTGGCAATTCAGTATATATTTTTTTTTTTGCGACTACTACGGTACATATAATTATCTATCTTTAAATGTTGCAATACAAGGGATGTGGTTTGTAGTTTTTAGGGGTGGGTGAACTAAACAGGTTGGGTAGCCGAAATAAAGTATCGTGTTCCCCAGGGTTCTTGCTTTGGTCAATGGCAGACTTTGTTAAAATGTAATGCAATAGGAAAAAAAAAAAACTATATATATATACATTATCCATATTGTTGTGGTATTCTTGAAGTCAAGCAAGAAGAGTTTCCCAGGTGGGGCACATAATGTAACACAGGTTAAAAGTGGTTATGATAGTCCCTAGAGTTTGTTACTTTTGACCCTATCTGCCAGTTTCTCAATGTTTCTGCTTAACACAGCTCAAGACAGACTAGCTTAATTAGGCTATGTTACCCGCCACAACTGCAAGTCCCAAGGGTTGAGCAATAAAGATAAAGGCGAGATCATTCATAGAGTTCAAACAATAGTACTGTACAGTAACATGTGTTGTAATACTGTGAGTAACTTTACGCACCTTCACTCAGGAACGAGTACAATTGTTAAAGAGCGACAGAACATCACAAATGGATATAGACCATATTAAGTTATATTTTAAATTTAAGCTATAGATGATACAATGCATACAAAACCTGACCATTTATTTCCCTGCCCTTCCCGAACTTCATTTTAGTCATAAGTGGGAGAGGTAAGACTCTGTAATGGAGGCTTTTAAATTATGTCGCTGTCACATAGCATCTTGACAAATACAAAATTCAATTAATGTTTCTTATCTTCACGTGTTTCTTTTTTCCAGCGATATTTTAAGTAACCATTCGGAATTCAGATCTAGAATATTATTACATATAATACATTATAATTAGGCTATAGGTTATCTCATCTGTTTGGGAGTGGTGTTACGAAAACGTGTGTGTCCTTATATATATATGTTCCGACACTGGACATAGGCTTCATCAAGCCCGTTACCGTGGCCCAGGTCAACTGTTGCTCACACACACACGTCACGACTTCCGAACTGGTACCCAGCCACAGAGGGAGGGAAGTGAGGGTAATTCCCAAATACTGCAGCAGTTATGGTACCAGCGAGGGTGTTTTACGACGTTCGGTGGCCTTATAGTTAGTGCCCAACACTCAAATCGGAAGAGTAAATAATATCAGGCCCTCACCTGAGAGGATCGATCTCCCGACCTCTAGGTTATGAGTCCAGAACACTAACCACTCGACCACCTCCCCTGTGTGTGTGTGTGTGTGAGGAAAAGAACTCTGATCACCAAACAACTGATAGCCCCTTTGCCAAGAAAGACGTAGGCTATGTAGATTATCATCAACTGTGTTCCACATGGTTAGCCTAGTGTCAGCAGATGTTTCCTCCCACGCCTTCTGTCTGTCCCACATTTTTTCTTACACACCCGAGAGTATGCTTGGCCACATGTAATTACATAGGACGTGTTGTTTTATAATAATTTAATTATATTCACAGCAAGGGAGATGGTGGACTAGAGGTTGCACGGATTGTTCCCACCCTAAATAGTTATTTGAGGGTAGAGAATGTGTTTTTATACATTACGGTACTCCAGTTAGAACTTCGACAACTTCCCTTTTAAAATAAGTGATAGAGTAACTATCCTTCCCTTACCTTCCTGATTCTTTTACACAGAGTTAGGCCTACTAAACCCAGTCTGGGTTGACGTACAGTCGGGCAACAATGTTGTATGATAGGCAATATCGTGTATGAAAATGGTACATGGCAGTAACCGATATTGGGATAAATTGACCAGTCATAGTCCGTGATTTAATGGTTACCTTTCCATTCATGAATTTTGTCTACCACTGAAGTGTATAGTGTATACTTTCGAGAGTGTTGCCAGAAATCGCTAACAGAGATCAGATACTTAGTTTTTCATTTGTACATGTGGTGTCTGTTATGATATTGTGCTTTATTTATTGAGTCCCCCTGCACAGCTTGACATATCAACATTCACGCCGTCAGTTCTGATCAGAGTTTCGATACACGTATGAGTGACTCAAGCAGGTATTTAATAACCCTTGTTTTCCTATATACCCTTATGATATGATATAGTTTTGTATTTGGCAAATATGATAACCTGTTTGCAACCCAATTCACGGTCCCTTAAACGTCAACTATCTATCTATTGCTCCGACGTCTCGTTCCCACCAGGAACTCTCCCCAAGGGGCTGGCCACGGCAGAAAGTCAACATCACTTCCTAATGAGTGTTGTTTAGTAATTCCACGTGAAACCTCTCTCTCTCTCTCTCTCTCTCTCTCTCTCTCTCTCTCTCTCTCTCTCTCTCAGCACGCGACAGTATTTATACGGACGAGTCACTAACCACTCTTTAAGAAACCACTCGCCACAACTCTATATAGCAATAGCAACAAACCATTCAGTAGCACATCCCAACAAACCACTCTCAGCAACACACACCAACATAATTCACAACCACAATACAACTCAGACACCAACAATATACCACTCACCAACACCAGCAACACTCACAAGAAAGACACACACCAACACAACACTCACTCACTCATATACACACAACTCTACACTACACCAACCGTTGTAAACCCGAACAACTTTCCCTCCTGACGGCGTATCCTCCCACAAACAGCTCCTGAAGTTGGGCCAGAAAGTGTTGGGGCAGCGGATCTTCGCCTCGCTCATGAAGGCCTCATTCTACGGGCACTTCGTAGCCGGGGAGGACCAGATTAAAATCCAGCCTACCTTGGAGAGACTTCGATCCTTCGGCGTGAAATCCATCCTGGACTATTCAGTGGAAGAGGACATCAGCTCGGAGACAGCGGAGAGGAGGGAGATGGAGTGAGTATTATTGACTCGTGCTGTATGTGTATAATATTTATTCCCCATTAGCCTACGTTGGTGCTGGTGCTATTGATATATTATGCAGTATACCTTCTCGCACTTTCACTGCATGTTGTCCAGTTACTATGTTCACGTATCAGTCACGGTCGGTCAGAAGTCCTGTCGTCTCCTGTCTGGTGGTGGTGAACTGTGAGATTCTTTGTGTAGGCTAATGAATGAGAAATTATTTTGACCAGTGAGTTCACTGTTATGAGTATTTTTTTTATTGTATATTTTTTTTATTATTATTATTTTTTTTTGTGACGCTATAATTTTCAGGGTTCACCATCAATCAGGAGAGGTGATGGAACCTCCAAGTGTTTGTGTACCCATGGGTATATATGTAATAGGCTTGTCTAATCGCACTACCTACCCCAAGCGTCAGTGCAGTGGCTATTGCCGGCTGTTTCTATTGCCTTTATATTAATTACTGCTACTGCGTGTTGTCCTATGTAAAAACTTTGTGGCGTACACGTGTATCTGGATCCAAACTCGTACTTTATAAAATGATATGTACTTGTCTTCTCCCAAGCTTTTTGTCTCTGAATGTATGAATATAATAATAGGTGTGTGCAAATGAAGCTCACATATCCTACCTCTTTTACTAGATGCTAGTTGTTAAAAACATTATTATTTTTTTTTTCGGAGACCTGCGCCCTCTTGTCATATGTAGCATGTATTCTTGTTTATTAATGTTACACTTATTCATGTATGTATCTGGTCCTGTACACCACGATAACTGTGTCAGGCAGCGAGAGCAGAATATGTTAAAATTATTTTCTGGTGTGAACTGTTCTTACTTATTGATAGATACTTTAGCTACTACAGTGAAAGGTGAGATAATGAAGCTGCACTGCTAAATTGGTATCGTTCTTGATTTTTTTTTTCATTGTCTGGAAGGTATCGGGGTTTACCAGTTTCAGTTTTGGGCAAATGTAACTTATTTTGATATTGGTTTGTACCGGGGATGTTCTGCTCTCCACTCTACCATTTTTTGTACTGTACCTGTTATATACATATTACGATGCCTATTTTTTATTCTTCATTAAACCTGAGCATGCAATTATTGACCACGTACCCTCAGGTTCTAGAGCACTCTTGCCATTGTGTCCTGTACTTGTGTTGGCTCCTCCCACTCACCCTAGCTCCTTCTCTCATCTATACAACAATTAGGCCTATTAAAAGGGGGTCGTTCGTAGGGAGTAGTCGATGTGTCAGTGTGTCTGCTATCTATAGATCAGATAGCATTTACCAACGGTACCAAAATATCTCAGAGGGTTTGGGCCAACGATTTCCGATATTATCAACAAACCTTGAAGGGGGATAGCGCCATCCATCGCACGTCGAGAGTGTGTATAAATTTTGAAGCATTGCATATCAAGGGTACCATGTGTATCCAGCCAATAAGTATGTCCATCATCAGTGTCTTCCTCACTCGTACAGAGAGCTAAACAGAAACACCACTAGCGGGGCTCAATAGAATCCGGTATGTTCCCCAAAGTGTGTGATGTTCCCCACCTACCCATGCAGCCTTGGAATGTTGGTAAGGTTACGCAGGTGTTTGTGAAAGGGTTTGTTTACCGCGTTGTTTTGGCTGGGATAGGCACATGTACACTGGCTGGCCCTGGGAGAAGAAAGAATGTCCCTTGGCTCACCACCATCACCTCCACCCACACCCTCACCACCGTCATCTCGGCCATTATTATTTTCATCCCACACACCTTATGGGGATGCTTTCTTGACGGTTAGGTTATATACTGGAAGGTTATTGATTCTTCCAAACTAAACTACGAAACAGATTCACTATTTAGTAGCTCTGAAGTTGTTTGTTTCCAAGAATAGTATGGAGGAATCAGTAGTAGTCCTCCAGTTTACCAAAAAAGATATTCTCACCTTAATTACCTGACAATAGCTACATCTCTCGCCGTTTTTGGTTCTCCTAAGGTTGGGTCGTCTTTTACACATTAGCTATTAGAATGTTCACAGTCACCTCAGGAGACTTGCCAAACATTCTACAAGGCATAGAACAACAACAGCTGTTTTTGTTTACGTGACATTCCACCTTTGTTTTCTGTATTGAGTCTTCTTTCAGCATAATATCCACTAACGAATCGAACAATGACTAAGGGAAGATGTAAAGATAAACAAGAACAACAGCAGTTTTATTTAAAGCGAAATTCGCCCTTTTCTGTCAATATCCACTAACGAATCGAACTGTAGCCTAACTAAGGAAAGGTGTAAAGATAGAGTAATGTCCTTGTGATGGCGACAGAGAACACAAGAAAAGTGAGGACGTACGCAGGGAATTTCAAGGGTGTGGTGTGACCTTAATTCATACGCCAAAAAAATTGACCAAAGAAACAGCGCCGGTGTCACAATTTAAATAGAGTGGAGAGAATGGTAGGATTATTCTTCCCTCTAAAGGCCGGGGGGTTATTAATTCCTCCCTATTATGCCAGAAAACAAACGATATCAATGTTACTAATGGGAGATCTGTTTCGTAGTTTAGCTTGGAGGAAACACTCGCCCTCCATTACCTCAGTATACTAGACGAGTACTGATTCTGTGTTGTAGCACAGTTTGGAGGAATAAATAACCCTTCAGCTTCTCAAAAAAAAAAAAAAAAAAAAAAAAAAATCTTCGTTAAGGTATTTGGCAACATAGATTATTTGATTAGAACAAAGAACATGAAACCCAAAATCATGTCCAATATGGTTCGAGATGCTTATGTTCTGTTGGAGCATAAATCGTAGTAAGGGTAAAGGAGGAAAGTGGAGTAAAGTTCCAGGGAAGCCACACAAACGTACTAAAGTGTACCCCACATTCCTATATTCTAATAAGTTAGACTGAACATCGTAGTGTGTGTGTGTGTCTGTGTGAAAACATTGTGTAATCTAGATGAGGGTATATATAAAGGTTGTCTGTGTGACCTACTTGGACTGATGCCTATGTAACATACATTGCTGGCAGGGGTTGTACTAGTGGTGGACATCCTATAGGTGCTATAAAAGTGAATAAGGACTTCTCTCAGGATTCATATTGTAGGTTAACTCTGTTCTAGTTTGCTAGGAATATATATTTTATTGGCTATTTTGTCCACCACCACTAAGACCCTTTGGGATAAAATTATAATAATGGCGATAATATTAGTTGTAGTAGTGTTAATAAAGGGAGATCTGTCCCCTTGCCTCCCTTCCATCATTCACTTTATACAGGTATTAAGTGGGTGTCACATTAGCTTATGCTCCTCTGTCCTGTGGTCATCTGGAACGCTACCTTCATTCATCTTTTCCCCCCTGACTACAGTACAGTACGACCTATACTCATTCAGGTGCAGCGTGTCTTGGCATCACTAACAAAATTGAACATGATTCCCGACCAGTCATCTGTACACTGAATTTTGCAGACAAAATAATTATATCCCAACATTACGTAATAAGAGTATTGTTTTACTGGCCTTTACGATCGTTCCTCTGACCACACCATCCATCGTTACTCATTAAAGGGGGCTTCTTGCCTTTAGTCCTCACCTTCCTTAACATAGAAGAGGTAGAGACTAATTTAGTACGGTGTAGAGAACAGTATATAATAAGACGCAATAAGTACTGTGCCTACATACCAACAGTTGTCCCCGATGACCTTTCCAATGTTGTTCTTGTTCTTGCTTCCTCCGATATCAACGTTGAGGTCTTTTAGGATACGAGAGTTGTTGTTGTTGGTTGGCCTCATCATCTTTATTGTACTGTCTCTGATGTGTCGGTAGACTTACCTTGTCAGTCTGTCTCTCTTTGTCTGTCTGTATTTATTAACGCTAAAGTCCAAAACATTTCTTCCAAGTCTCTCTCTCTCTCCTGAGGGAGGTTATTTCGTGACATTTGGAGGAACCTGTTTATATATAACTCCAGTTACTGTAGAAGTACCACCGTAGACCACATACAACGTTTCTTTCCCCACAATACCCTTCCCTTACCTTTCATATTGGCTGAGGCTGTAACCATATTGCGTGCCCATTCATCCAGTCAGTAATACGTACAGTCACGAGCACTAATAAGTATACAGCTTTGATTGATTGAAGCTTTGAACAGTCCACCAATTCACCAACGAACTAATTCCAATGGAGATCTTCTAGTGCATTTATTTACTGTTTCTAGGTTTTCGAAGTACAACTGAATACTTATTAGTGCTCGTGACTGTACATACAATTGTCAGCACTTTTAACTGGTACAGAATAGATGACTGGCAACGCTGACTGTACGTGACGAGATGCATGGGTGGAAAGGGACAGCTGCATTGTACTGTAGTCAATCATGAATGAATAAACTTGGATAACGATCGATACTGAAATTGCCACTGTCACTCTCCCTTACACCTGTTGTTCTAAATCCTCGTATATGGTTATTATCATGAAGCAGACTATATACATATACTTCGGTGTTAAAATGGGGTATTTATTGTGTGGCGACGCTTACCCTCATCTCAGTATTTTGGACACTTTTGATAAAGCTAGTTCACATTGAGATAAATTACAGCAAACCTTATGGAGAGAGAGAGAGAAAGAGAATAGTGTCACGTCAAAGCTGAAAATTTATGCCGTATGTACTGTGTTGCATGGGATGAAGAAGTCAGCTGAATGAGTGGCTTGAGCATTTGAGTCAGCTAGAGCTTGTGAATGTGAGTGCTGACCCTCTCTCACTAGCCTACCCATCATGCTCTGCTCCCCCTTCCTTTTTCATTTATTTACCCTCTGTCTCGACCATCCTCCCCTTGCCTTCCACGTATTAACTCATGTTCTCTCTCTCTCTCTCTCTCTCTCTCTCTCAAATTTTCCTCTTTTGTTTCTCTTAAATATATTGCTTGTTTTCCTTCCCCAGTCTCTCTTCTAACCCTAACTAAGTTTATTCTCGACCGTATAACGTTACCATACTCCCCAAGTCTGTGTGTCCTCAATCCCTCCCGACGTTTCCTATGTATTGTGTCACGACAAGAAGAAACAGTTGCAGGCAAAGGGGTGACTGGGAATGTGTGATGGCATTTCCTTCGATTTGCAGCTTACTGAGTGTCAAAAATTCCACATACATCAGTATATGTATATCAGTATATACAACTGTATATGCAGTTAAATTGTGGAAATTGTTGGTCTGACTGTACACCGTGACACACCGACTGAACCCCCTCCCCCAAATAAGACCCTCCTCAGACAACCCCCCTTATTCCCTACTCTCCTTCCCGTGTCACTCCCTCCTCCCTATTTCTGCTCACAGACAGACCTTTTTCCCCTATGTATCCGGTATGAACCAGCTCAGGGGTTTTCCCCCCATGTGGTGCGACGCACACACAGACACACGTTCAGACGATGAGGAAAGAAAAGTTGGGGTAGGCCCGGTAGGACAAGTTTTGCTCTACAGTAGTTTCCTGTTGCCTTGTAAACTCAGTGAACTTATTATTACCAAGTAGGTTAACTGTGCATGTGGCGTCAGGCATACAAACATACTCATGCACAAACACTATTATCATTATGTATGCATACTTTATTAATTGTGCTAATACATGTGATTAAACCTGATCAGTCCTTAAGCCAGGTAACCTCACACTAACTACTGAGTCAAAAGGAGATTAGGTTGGCTTGGTAAGTAACACGATTGACTGTTCCCTGACTTCACTCTTACGTCACCATGTTGCCAGGAGGTATGTACGTTCTTTGTCACGTTTACAGTGTGTTGTTGTGGTGACTGGCGAATTGATTCACTCAAGGTTACACCACCATAAAATCCACTACTCTTGTTCTTGAATAGGGCCCAATAATAATAATAATAATAACAATGTGAGATTGGAGATATAATTTGTCACGAGTCAACCTAAGACTGATATCATAACGACAGAAGAAGTGCAGTATATTTATCATTCCCACTACACCCCACCCATATGATAGGTTAACACTAAAAGCCTATAGCTGGCGTGATCGACTTACGGCCATTTTTTTATCACTATTGCCAGGGGTGTCCAGGAGAAATTATTTTGGTTGTATTTGCTCTTTTATGTTGTAATGGCAAGTCTTTACCCGTGACTGATAATAAAATATTGGTAAGGTTTGGTGATAATTCTATCTTTTCCCTCCGATAGCATTTCCTGTGTCTCAGTTTCCATCGCTCCTCACAACAGCTCCACCATTCTCCTCTCTCCCCCGCCTCCCTCTCTCTCCCCCTCGCCCGGCACAGAAACCGGTGCAAACCAGTTACTCGCAGCTACCCTCGCCGGAAGAAGCATGGTAGTTTAGCCGGCTAACGTTCTCCTCACTCCCATTACATGACAGAACATTAACCTACATGGTTAATGACGAGTGATGACGGTATAATAAAGAATACACATCCTCTTCTTCCTTCATTACCAAGTTACGTGATAAATTTGCTTACAGTTTACAGGATGTCTCATAATCACAAATCAGTGTTTATTACATCATCTTCGCATTTATCACAGAGAAGTCATTGACAGCTTGACTGGTGGCATACATATATAGCACGATTTATATTTAGGTTATATTGGTGAACTTTGACTTGTGTAATGCGTGGAGATGCTACCGTTAATTGTTTATATAGTAAAAACGTGATTCCAGATTGACTTCACAACCGGAGTAGCATAAAACCTTCAGTTACATTCATCCTTGACTTATTACCACTTAGATTATTTTTAATCGGGTTCTATATTTATTTGCAATCGAAGTTAAACAATGAAAATGTATTGTAACCTGTATAACAAGAGATTGCAATCGAGGAATTCTGATATCTGCAAACCACTTTGCTATGCAGCTAAAATGGCGTTTATATATTTACATTTGAGGATTTTCTAATTTCAATCATAATTTTTAGTGCTGCCATTATAATACTCGTAAACACTTGAGGGGAGATTCTCTTTTTGGTAAATTTGAGGGTTCCTAATTCCTTCTAACTAGGCTATGCCAGGAAACAGACAACCTTAATGTTACTGATAGGAAATATGTTTATTGTTTCGTGGCATAGTTTGGAGGAATCAGAGACCTTCCATTACACCAACACGTTCTATGATTTTCCTTCGTTGTCCAAATCCTCATCCTAATTTTCAGACTTATTTGTTCTAATGCAGGAGTGGTTTTTTTTTTACATAAAGTAGATGGACGACGGAGAAATCAATTATAAGTTTGATCAAAGGACGGAGGTAATGTTGCTTGTGTTAGGTAACCTCTGGAGTTGAAATAGGTGGACGACGTAGGAATCCAGTAACGATTGACCTGAGGACGGGGGAAAGGCTGCTCTTGTATATACACCCGGGAGGAAAAAATGTGGGTGTAGCGAGTGAGTGTGAGGCTGGTGAAAGACTGAGTGAGTGCAGGTGGTGGATGACCGACAGAGGTAGTAATGGTACGGTACGATTGGTTAGTTGGTGCATGCAGTCAAGCTGTCGCCGCACTGCTACACACACACACACACAGACACAGAGTAGGCTAGTCTCTCTCTCTCTCTCTCTCTCTCTCTCTCTCTCTCTCTCTCTCTCTCTCGAGATGAAAACACTCAAACACTAGCTTAGCTTCCTCGATTCACAAATTTAACCTCTCTCTCTCTCCCTCCTGACGAAAACACATACACTAGCTTAACTTCCTCGATTCACAAATTAAACCTCTCTCTCTCTCTCTCCTGATGAAAACACACACACACACACACTCATACATACTGTTGTTACATAATCACGTCCATGTTAGACAGTGACTCATCTCGGCATAAGACACTTCGAAATGTGTTGGTTTGCACTCAGATTTTATGGGAGAATCTGTGTCGTAATTATCGAGGTCGACTTAAATATACAAGTACGGATTTTTAACCTGTTCTTGTTGGGTCTATAGTAAAAAAAATGGTTTAATTTATTATGTTCAATCCTGGTCACTATAACTTATTCCAGTCCCACCCATTTCCATTTGCCCAGCCCACCCATTTATTCCTTTGTCTCCACTGATTATTGCCACCTCCACTCATTTTTATGCCTCGTCTATAAATATCTCAACCAGGTCAATTATCGAACCCACCTCTGACGTACTGGCGAGAGACACATGTAACCATAATACGTACGTACAACTGGCTGTGTGTGTGTGTGTGATTCAGCAAGACGTAAGTAAGATCACGTAAGTTAGGATGGGATTAATGACGGGGAATAAAAACCCTGAAATTAGATGAACGGAAGGATATAGTGAGGTTAGAACGATACAGAGGAGGAGGAGGAAAAAGAAGTAGTAGGAGGAGATGCAGTATAAAAATGTAATAGAACAGGAGAGAAGAAACGAAGGGAGAAGGGGTAAATGCAAGATGGATGAATGAGGGTAGGAAGTAGAGATAAAAAGAGGAAGGAGGATGAAGGAAAAAGAGAAGAAATGCAGGGGAAACTAAAGGAGGAGAGAGAGAGAGAGAGAGAGAGAGAACTGACTGGTAGTGCCGTCAGTGTATTGATCAGCCGACTGGTGGTGGTGGAGGAGGTGGTGGTGGCTTCTTACTCCTCGCCATAACCCACCTCACACAACCCAACCACCACATTCCCCTCCTCTGTCCCCTCTTCCACTCTCACCCCCTCCTCCCTCCTCTGTCCCCTCTTCCACTCTCACCCCCTCCTCCTCTGTCCCCTCTTCCACTCACACACTTACTTGCACACAACATTCCCTTCCTCTGTCCCCTCTTTCACCACCACCACCCCAATACCTCTCATTCTCCTTCTGTCTCAACTCAACCACCACCAATCTCTCTCTCAACCCAATCGCCACCCCTCCCTCCTCTCTCTCTCTCTCTCTCTCTCTCTCTCTCTCTCTCTCTCTCTCTCTGAAAACCCAACCGCCACCCTCCCCCCTCTCTCAACCAAACCGCCACTCCCCCCCCCCCTCTCTCTCTCTCTCTCTCTCTCTCTCTCTCTCTCTCTCTCTCTCTCTCTCTCTCTCTCTCTCTCTCTCTCTCTCTCTCTCTCAACCAAACCGCCACCCCCGCCCCCACCTCTCTCTCTCTCTCTCTCTCTCTCTCTCTCTCTCTCTCTCCACGTGTCCCTGACCATAGAGTACTGTACAGTACGTGTCATCCTTGCCCTCGTTTTATATGTCATGTCCTTCACTTTCATTTCTTTCTAGAGTCTTCGTGCCTCAGTCTTGTGTATACGTGCCATGCTTCTGCTCTGATTTGTGTGTGTGTGTGTGTGTGTGTGTTGTAGTTTCCGCATTCTCGTTTCTGTCTTGTGGTTTTGGCGCGCAATACATAGAACCTTAACCTCCCCCTCCTCCTCTCTCTCTCTCTCTCTCTCTCTCTCTCTCTCTCTCTCTCTCTCTCTCTCTCTTTGAAACCATTTTGCTCCGCGACAAATTTGACAATACAAAGCGTATACACCATATTTTTCTACCTGGCAAAAATCTACCGGCTCCCCCTCATTTACTTTATCGTCTTTTCAGTATTCTTATTAATGCAACCCATGACAAGTTACACCAAAAATCTTCACTACTAGAACCCTAATCTGAAACTTATGAACACTACAAAAGAATGTACAGTAAATAAAACATGTATCTAATTGTCATATTGCTCGGAAGGAAAGCGTTGTATTTTGACCGGGATAGATAAACAAAACACATTATCTGTCCTGGCATAGTTTGGAGGAATCAATAACCTCTTTTTCTCTGGTTTCGCCTCTTTAATCTGGCTTTTCCCTCCCCCTCTCTCCTCCCCTTCCTCCTGCCTTCTTCTCTCCCTCCCTCCCAAACATCCTCGCTGTTAACTTTTCCCTCCCTCTCTCCTCCCCTTCCTCCTTCCTGCTTCCCTCCCTCCCACACATCCTCGCTGATAACTTTTCCCACCCTCTCTCCTCCCCTTCCTCCTTCCTTCCCTTCCACACATCCTCGCTGTTAATTTATATCTGCCCGCCACTTTCCTTCCCATCATTTTCCTTCTCCTTATCTTTCGTTGCCCCTTCCTGATGCCCGGGCCTTCTACCTTCCCTCCCACACCTTCTCCACTTTCTCTCTTCGGCATCTACATTTCTCTCCCTCCCTCTTGCAGCATCCTCACTTCCCTCTCCTCTTTAGTAAACCCCCTCCCTCCCACTTTTCCCTTCCCCTCTCCCCTGCACCACCCACTCCACTTTCAATCCACCACCTGCATTCCCCCTGTCCTGATTCACCCAGCATTCTCGTACACCATCAGTCAGTCGCTCAGTAAGATTCTTCCTTATCTATCTCACTCTTTTGTTAGCCCGTCGTCCTCCTTCCCTTGCTTTAATTCTCTCACCTCCACCCTCCATAGGTAGGCTACTCCTTTCCTGCTGGCCCCTTGTTACTCCTCCTTATAACATATTTGCCTTCCTTTCACTCGTCACCCATTCATTCCCTTCGCCTATACCATACATTCCTTCACTGCTGCCTTGCCATTTGGAACTCCGTTTTTGTTTGTTTGTTTGTAATTAGTATAGCAAACTCTTTGATAATGTTATTGTCTATCCAGTAGTTTCATATCGTCATCTTCCCTGTTTATATTGTGACTCCTCTCTTGCTACCTCTTCGTGTCCCCTTCCTCCCTCTTGTGCCGCAGATAAAGAAGGGAAGGGAGGCAGGTCAGGGTCATGTCAGAGGCCCTCGTTAAGTAAGGTCATCTCATATACCCTGATGATTCAACCAGGTCACGTAGCAGGTGGAGAGGGAGGGGGATGCTAGAGTTGAGAGGAGCAGGAGGAGGAAGTTAAGTCGAGGATTCTAGGAAGGAAGGTGTTGGATATATAAAGTTAGAGGGTAATTATATCCTCCCAATATACCAAGGATCAATTGAGATTTACCTGATTCATAAAAGCAACATATCTAAGCATTTGTGTGGTGTACTTCCTTGATCAAATTTACTCATTAATTAATCAAATATTGCAATCGTAGTCCTGTAAATGTATTATTATTATGAAACTGAATACGTAAATTCATTTGAACTTTACCGTACATGTGAAGCTCATGATTCGAGGGGTCCACTTTCATCCTCACTTTTGTGTTCGAGACTTGCAATAGAGCAGTGTATACTTTGAACACGTGAACATCCTCCAAGACTAACAGTGCAACCTCTCCGCTATTTAGGACTACCAGACATATCTACTGTACCTCCATCCATTAACCTTTAAGGGGGAAGTTTTGTGTTGTAAATCTGGAGCAACTGAATCCTCCAAACTATTCCAAGCAACAGAACACCATTATTGTTGCTCTTCTGGTCCTGTTTTCTAGCAAACTTTGGAGGAATCAAGGCACTCCTATGTACCAAAAAAGAATTATCCCCCTTAAGGAACCCTGTGATGTAGTCAGAAAATTGGAGATAAATGAGTCCTTCAAATATTGCCACGAAACACCACCTATACGGATGGAGCGTGTTTCGTGGCATGGTCAGGAGGAATCAGTAGCCTCTAATTTTTATACACGATCACAAGGTCCTTAAGGTGTTGGTAATTTATAGCAGCCTATACACTCCTAGATTGTCCATGAATGTTTATAAGATACCCATTATTACCCCGCCCATTACCTACAATACAACCCACCGACTACAACATAAACATCGTTACTACCAACACAACACTCCACTCCAACTACGTATCAGATAATAAACAGTCCAAGTCCGAAAGCTCACTGAAATACGATCAATACATGCACATCTATTTTCAAATCGAGTGGGACGTGTTAAGTTAGTCTGTGTCTTGTGTTCCACTAAGCAAATGATTAGATGCTTACTGGCTCCAAATTTATAAATCTTAGTTTAGTGAAATAATTCCTTATACAGTCCACAATATTTATTGTAAGTATTCTCTTATTTTAAGTATACAGCAAAAACTTCAAACCTGTAACTTTTCATTAAAATTAAGATTAAATAGTTTTTACGGAGGCGAAGGTTGAGAAGAGAGGAGGTTGAGAATTCAAGTCAAGGGTCCGGTATAGGTAGGCTGGTAGGAGATAGTTAGGATTGAGGGTTTAGGAAGGAGAGGGTTGAGAGTCAAATGTTCTATAGGAAGGAGAAAGTTGAGGTTGAGGAAGTGGATACTAAGCGTGACTGAACTATGCCGCATCGTCACCACCATCCTCACCCCACCACAACACACCATGCACCGTGTAGCCTCTGTGAACTTGGCATGCATGTGATGTCCTTGTAAGCTAGAAATGTTGGCGTCTCTTCGTACTGTTGGTGAATATATGTGTACACAGACGCCCACGTGCATGTACTCACGTCACAGGTGCACAATCCATCCATGCAGTCTTGTACCCAGTGACTCGCTCTGTTTATATTTGTTCTTGGAAAGCTTAGTAGTAGTAGTAGTAGTAGTAGTAGTAGACAGTTATAAGAGGAAAAACGCGGTGTGAGATGCAGCCTTTATTTCAAGCCACAACGTTTTACAAACAAGGGTTGTCGAAAAATGTTATCGAGAAACGTTGTGGATTGAAGTAAATGATAAGTCCCCTGCTTCTCCCATAACAGTATATAATTATGTACGGTACTCGCTCCTCAGCAGTACCACAGCAATTTACCCCCATAAGTTGCTGACTCAGAGTTTCCACGATTACTAAGTGTCCATCGTAAGTCATCACTCATCACATCAGTAAAACTTTATCATAAGCTTCATTTGTTGTTCACTATAAATCATCACGTTAATATACTCATTGGCGTCATTTGTTAGTTTATTTTTTATTACGTCTGATATTTGTGTGTATTGATTTACGTTGTATTGGTAATGTAGTATTGTTGTAGTTGTAGTATTGTTGTAGTAGTTGTAGTATTGTTAACACACCCATTGGTATAAACGGGTCATTGGCTGTGGTCGAAGGAGGGGAGGGGCTAATAAATCCTTCAAAATGTAGGAACTTTTATTCTTGTATTGTTTGGATAGTTACAATATTCTCCCACATCAGATAATCTACTTTATAATGTACCCGATAGTATGCACTCGATAGTATTATATTATACTGTAACACGCAACAAAACAATAACATAGAGATCGACTTGATACCAGAAATGCTATTGATTTTCCCATTACACGGTGATGTAGCCTATAATTATATACTGTATAATGTTGTCCACAAAATTAATGGAAAGAACACGTAAATAAAAGAAAAGGGTCGTGTGCAGGAAGAGGAATAGAAAGATAAACTCTGAGAGGAAGGACAAGTATATGTTAGTTGAGAAGTTAATTGATTCGCTGGCAGTATATTTATCAGAAGGAGAAAAATTGTTCTCTGGTGGTGAATGGAGGGGGGGGGGGGGGCTGGTTACGAGCCTTGACTCAGACCCCAAACCTCCAAGAGTGTGCAAGTGACGTCATGGGCAGACCGCCAAAACATCCACGTGTGTGTGTGTGTGTATTACCTCACGTTGCTCACATTTTCATAATCATTTGCGCAACAACCATCTTACATATTGTAGGAGTGATGACGGAAGTTTTAACCCTGATACGAAGAAGGAAAGTTGTTGATTTATTGTATCTGATAAAATGTTGACAAATTATTTTTTATCACGTCTGATATTTGTGTGTGTGTGTGTGTGTGTGTGTGAATACAGTGGATATAGCTTTATGAAACCCATTACCGTGGATTTGGCCATCACTAAGCCACACAAACACACGTCGCGATATATGTGGTAGTTGTTGTTACCGTACATTTTATTAGCATGTTACGTGATTTTGTTAGCCTGCTCGAGATTGTTATATATACAGTACAGTATAAATTATATGTTTTGGTGTTCGCCTGAGAATGTTATGTGACTAAGTATATGGTATGTTTCTATTCTGTCAAGTCAGCTTGGGAATATTATATGGATATTTAATGTTTATGTTACGTCTGTCTAAGAATAGTATGTTACAACATTGTTATTATGCTGTTACGTCTGCTCTAGAATGGCTACTTCCCATTATGTGTGGCTGGCTGTGTTGCATGCGTCTAGGGGGAGGAGGTTGGAGTTGCACCCTTGCTATGCTGTTGCGTCCACTGCGCATTATTGATCGCTGTTATCTGCTCAGCATCACCTGCAGTAGTTGTTAGACGTGAATCATGAGGTGTGGCGTCGTTGCTGTTGGTTTGTTTGTTGTTGTGTGTGGGCATGTTCGAGTACAGTGCCAACACACACACACACACACCCACACACACACACACACACACACACACACACACACACACACACACACACACACACACACCTACCTCTTGCATTTAGTCCTCACCTTTCTCATTAAGGAATACTAATTAACTAACATGTGGAGTTTTCACAATTATTTACCCAATTATCGATTAAAATTATGAATACAGTTTACGTTGGTGACCATGAATTCGAGGCCATATATAACACGGTGATGACGCTTACTATCATCCCTTCATTACCCCAGCTGTCACCTTGGGCACAGACATGTTGCCAGCGGAACCTGACGATTTAATGATAACTGTTGTCTCCAGGTGAGTAATATCCCACGGAAATCGAGGTCGACCAATGATGTATACTTGTAGAGGAAGGTCAGAGAGAGAGTTTATGGATGTGATAAGGAATTAATATGTTGGTAGTTGGTGAGGAAGTGTACAAAACTCGTGGAGGTTTTATATTGGTATAGCCTACTCAGGGACTTGTAATGGATGGAATAGATGGGTCAAGTTATTCGTATATAATGATTTGCTCTAGAGATTTCATACATCTTGGGAAACTACGGACACTCCGAGGTACAGCCACAATCAAATAACCACCGACACTCCTTCCATCGTAGTAAATATCTTGGTAATAAAGAACAACACGTGTATGATTTTGCAACACCTCACAAGTATAATTGAGGGGGTTGAGTTGACGTAAGGTGTTGTATGATTATATATTGATATGATACTAATTTATTTACACGATGGAAGAAAAGTGTCAGTGGATATTTGATTGTGGCTGTTGTTACGTAACCTGGAAATCCAACTAAAATACAATCATGTAACACTGTACAGTATAGGTTACACAGTCCTGGGAAAAGTGTTGGGACAATGCAACCCACATTTCATACCAATACACACTATTTGCACTTATACTCTTCAAGGGATAATACAGTATTGGTACATTAGTACGCTTTGATTCCTCCAGAGTTTGCCTGATATCATGACCAGATTAACAAAACTACTGGTGGCCTG
The DNA here is from genome assembly GCA_033782935.1 of Petrolisthes cinctipes. NCBI lineage: Eukaryota > Metazoa > Arthropoda > Malacostraca > Decapoda > Porcellanidae > Petrolisthes > Petrolisthes cinctipes. The sequence continues at coordinate 207,290 of JAWQEG010002697.1, forward strand.
TTGCCTGGAATAGTTTGAAAGTAATCAATTGCTCCAGATTTACCAACACTGTACTCCCTCGTGAAATGTGGTTATTTGATGATTATTTTATCATTTTATTCATCTATGTAGTACTGTGACTGTAATTATATATATATATATATATATATATATATATATATATATATATATATATATATATATATATATATATATATATATATATATATATATATATATATATATATATATATATTAATAATGTGAAGATTTTAAATTATTAAGAGCATAGAATTGTTGTTTCTATTGAGTTAGAGACAGGGTGAACGTGAGAAAGGAACACAACAAATGAGATGAAACTCTAATTAGGGAGATTCTCTTGTTGGTGAATTGGAAGGCTACCGATTCCTCCAACAGACACACACCCATTTGTAACATTGAGGTCGTCTGTTTCCTGGTGTAGTTTGGAGGAATGAGTAGCCCCCCCCCCCAACTCCCCCCTAATTTACCAAGAGAATCTCCCCTTATCACTAAAACCTCAAAATGTGTCAAGGTTACAGTAGTTTGTTATGATTTTCTCTGAACCTTGTAGCAGTGTGGCTTGTATGTTACTTAGAACACCCACATAAGTCTTCCTGTGTGTGTGTGTGTGTGTGTAATAAGTATCTATGTATGTGTGTGTGTGTGTAATGATTATCTATGTGTGGGTGTGTAATGAGTATCTATGTATGTGTGGGTGTGTAATGAGTATCTATGTGTGTGTGTGTGTAATGATTATCTTTGTGTGTGTGTGCGTGTAATGAGTATCTATCCATGTGTGTGTATGTAATGATAATATGTGTGAGTGTAATGATTATCTATGTGTGTGCGTGTGTAATGAGTATCTATACGTGTGTGTAATGTGTAACTATGTATACATCTGTGTGTGTGTGTGTGTGTGTGTGTGAAGCCTTGCGGGTGTGTTTGTGCGTCACTAGAGTAGAACCAGAGGCCTTGTATTTGTATATTCTTTGGCCTTGTCTTGTAAAAACTACTATGATTATGTTCAAAGCACACAGATTTTTTTTTATCATAAACTATATAGTTATATAATGCGTATGTTATTTTATATAGTCGAGTTTAAAAATATGTGCTAGTTTGAAATTGTAGTGTCCGTTATAACCGTTAGCACTCATCCTGTTCCGTTATTTTGAATAGTCGAGCTTGAAATTGTAGTGTCCGTTATAACCGTTAGCACTCATCCTGTTCCGTTATTTTGAATAGTCAGAGTTTAAAAATATGTGCTTGTTTGAATTTGTGTCCGTTATAACCGTTAGCACTCATCCTGTTTCGTTATTTTATATAGTAGAGTTTAAAAATATTGGCTAGTTTGAAATAGTAGTGTCCGTTATAACTGTTAGCATTCATCCAGTTCCGTTATTTTGAATAGTCGAGTTTAAAAATATTTGCTAGTTTGAAATTGCACTTATCTGCATTTTATAAAAACTGGGATATACAGTTGAGCATGTAGATAGTACAGCCACAATCAAATATCCACCGACATTTTCCTTCCATCGTAGTAAATATTTTGGTAATAATGAACAACGCGTGTATGATTTTGCAGCACCTCATATTAACAATTGAGGGGGTTGAGTTGACGTACGGTGTTGTTGTATGATTATATATTGATATGATACTGATTTATTTGCACGATGGAAGGAAAGTGTCGGTGGTTATTTGATTGTGGCTGTGCTGTACAAGTAAAATATGAGTGTAGTGTATATGGCCACATCTACCTTCCACTCAACATTTCAGTCAGTCACGTTCCACTTCCAGGGTTTTTCTACAAAGAACTGAAAGATATTGCCATGTACAGCCACAATCAAATAACCACCGACACTTTCCTTCCATCGTTCAAATAAATCAGTATCATATCAAAATATATTCTTACAACATTTTACGTCAACTCAACCCCCTCAATTATTATTATGAGGTGCTGCAAAATAAAAAAACGTGTTGATCTTTATTACCAAGATATTTACTAAGATGGAAGGAAAGTGTCGGTGAATATTGGATTGTGGCTGTACATTAATTTCCTAACCCCAAACTTTTGTAGTGACGTTATTTAGGACGTACTTGAATCAGTCAGCAGAACAATTCCTACAGTAGCCTATATGAAGAATAAATACCCCTTAAAACCAATGCTATGTGTACGCATTCCTGAGGCCGACTGTACACTCTTATTTTTCGCACTCTCTACTTACTCAACTGTACGCCAAATTTACATCTAACACCACATTTCCTAGAAGGGAATTGGTGCATTTTCTCAAGGATAGAAAAAAAACTAATTGATTTCGTATTTTAGGGAGACTTTCATTTCGTATTTTAGGGTGACTTTCATTTCGTATTTTTGGGTGACTCATTTCGTATTTTAGGGTGAGTAATTCATTCATTGATTTCGTATTTTAGGGTGAGTAATTCATTCATTTCATAATTTAGGGGGGTAATTCATTCATTTCGTATTTTAGGGCGAGTAATTCATTCATTTCGTATATTCACTGTACATTAAGTTTACTCAGAAACTTGTACAGCAACATTTCATTAACTAACTGTATAACTTCTTGTGCATTTTATTTTTTTTTGTATTAGCAGTAGCAGCGGCGAAGAATTGTTATTGTTGTTTTTGTTGCATGTAGTCTATTATACTCTGCATGATGATGATGATAATGTTGATGATTATTATTATATACTGAGATTGAAAGTAGACAAGAGATGAAGGGTCAATTCCACAGTGGTATTTGTTTGTTAGCTTCCCAACCAACCACACTTGTAAGGCTTCATTATTTTCCAAAAGCTGAGTATCCACATTCACAAAATCTATCCAACAGTTAGATATTGATACTCACTGTATAGTTTATTCACAAAATTCATTAAGTAATTCACCCATAAGTCATTTACACGGCTAACATTCTTTCGTTTGTGTGCTAACAAACCACTACGAACGACTGTGGAATCGACCCTAAGGGACCCTGTGATGTAGTCAGAAAATTGGAGGTTAGCGAGTCCTTCAAATATTGCCACGAAACACACACCTATATAGAAGGAGCTTGTTTCATGGCATAGTCAGGAGGAATCAGAAGCCTTCAATTGTCATACACGATGTAGTCAGAAAATTGGGGGTTAACGAGTCCTTCAAATATTGCCACGAAACATTACCTATATAGAAGGAGCTTGTTTCATGGCATAGTCAGGAGGAATCAGAAGCCTTCAATTATCATACACGAACACAGGGTCCTTAAGGGGATAGATAGATAGTATTCTTTTGGTTCATTGGAGTGCCTTGATTCCTCCAAAGTATGCCAGGAAACAACAGGACCACCAGATTAATAAAATAATTGGTGGTGTCCAGTTGCTTGGAATAATTTGGAGGAATCACTTTGCTCCAGATTTATCAACACTGTAGTATCTCCTGAACATTTTTTTTTTAATATATAAATATATATATTTTTTTATCTTCATATTAACTTGCTATAATTTTTATTATTATTATTATTATTATTATTATTATTATTTTTATGTTAGTTTCTTCTGTGTTTTTTCTTTTATCTTTATTTTTTCCTCTAGGCACACACATACACACACACACTCACACACCATCACCCATTATTTTTTTCCTCTCGGTACACACACACACACACACACACACACACACACACACACACACACACACATACATACATACATACATACATACATACATTATTTACCCCTTACTTTTCTCTAACTCCCTCTATTTCCCTTTTTTTCCCCCTTTCCCTTACACTCTTATCCACTACCTTTTTTTTTTTTTTTTTTTTTCATTCATCTACACATCCTTGTCTTATTTTGATTTATCTATATTTATTTTTATTTTTTTTCATTTTTTTTTCATTCCTCTACGCATCCTTGTCTTTGATTTAATTACTTCTCTATATACTCCACTTTCTTCCCTCTTTCTCTACTCTACTTTCTTCCCTCTTTCTCTACTCCACTTTCCTTCCTTCTCTACTCCACTTTCCCTCCTTCTCTACTCCACTTTTCCTTCTTCTCTCTACTCTATTTCTCCTTCCTTCTCTACTCCACTTTCCTTCCTTCTCTACTCCAATTCCCTTCATTCTCTACTCAATTTTTCCTTTCTTCTCTACTCAATTTTTCCCTTCATTCTCTATTCAATTTTTCCTTTCTTCTCTACTTCACTTTTCCTCCTTCTCTCTACTTTATTTTTCCTTACACTCCCATCCCATAATACCTTCTCCTCCCTTCCCATTTCACCTGCACTAAGATATTATTAAACCCATTACCCTTACACGGACCTACTTGCCTTTTAAGGAGGAGGTACACATGCAGTCACGAGCACTAATATGTATTCAGGTGTGTTCCGAATACCTAGAGAGAGAGAGAGAGAGAGAGAGAGAGAGAGAGAGATAGAGAGAGAGAGAGAGAGAGTAATAAATACACAGAGAGAGAGAGAGAGAGAGAGAGAGAGAGAGAGAGAGAGAGAGGAGAGAGAGAGAGAGAGAGAGAGAGTAAATAAATGCACAAAAAAACAATCTCCTTTGGACCATTCAAACCTTCAACCATAGCTGTAAAACTTATTACTGCTCGTGACTGTACAGTGTTGGTAAATTTGGAATAATCAAGGTGTTATTATGAACCAAAATTGTAGGCCTACTCTGTCCCCTTCTATAATTAAAGACCCACGTGATGTACTCAGAAAATTGGAGGTTATAGTGAGTCCTTCAAATATTACCACGACACACACACACACACACACACACACACACACACACACACACACACACACACACACACACACACACACACACACACTATTACCACGACACACACACACACACACACTATTACCACGACACACACACACACACACTATTACCACGACACACACACACACACACACACACACACACACACACACACACACACACACACACACACACACACACACACTATTACCACGACACACACACACACACACACACACACACACACACACACTATTACCACGACACACACACACACACACTATTACCACAACACACACACACACACACACACCTATATTGAAGGAGCTTGTTTCGTGGCATAGTCTGGAGGAATCAGAAGCCACCAGGTCACATATACGGTCACAGGGTCCCTTAATTAACGTGAAATTGTAGTGTTGGTAAATCTGGAGCAACCGATTCCTCCAAACTATTCCAAGCAACAGAAGAACACCATTAATATTTTTTTCATCTTGTCCTGTTTCCTGGCATACTATGGAGGAATCAAGGCACTCCAATGTAACAAAAAAGAATAACCACCTTAATTAAATTGTTGTCCTTCTTAGCACTTAGATCCCCCCTCCTCCTCCTCCTCCTTTTCTCCCTCCGTTTCTTCCATTATTTATTTAGCCTTCTTTCCTTTTCAACATTTTCTTTCATCCTTTGTTTTTTTTTATTCCACAAATTTTCGTAATTATTTTCATGTTTTTTTTTTTTCTGGCCATATTTTATTCTTAGTCTTTTATAATTATTTTCATTTTTTTTTCTGGCCATATTTTGTTCTTAATCTTTCATAATTATTTTCATTTTTTTTTTTTTTTTGCCATATTTTATTCTTAATCTTTCATAATTATTTTCATTTTTTTTTCTGGACATATTTTATTCTTAATCTTTCATAATTATTTTCATTTTTTTATTTTTTTTCTGGCCATATTTTATTCTTAGTCTTTCATAATTATTTTCATGTTTATTCTGGGCATATTTTCACCATTATGTCCTCCCGTACTAAAGATAATAATTACTTTTACTCTACCCTGGTCTTGCCTACCGCCGCACTGGTCAGAATTTGAGGAGATGGGGTAAGTCTCTCTCTCTCTCTCTCTCTCTCTCTCTCTCTCTCTCTCTCTCTCTCTCTCTCTCTCTCTCTCTCTCTCTCTCTTAAAAAATCCTATTAATAAGAAAACTTTAAATTATTTTCTTCCTTAAGCCAAATTGTGTTTGGTTCTTACGCATAAATTATTATTATTATTATTATTATTAATAGTAGTAGTAGCAGTAGTAATAGTAGTATTAGTATTTGTAATAGTAGTAGAAGCATAAATAACTATATGCTTATAGTATTAGACTACTGCATGGTTGTTATAAATTGTAGCATTGTTGACCGTAGTAGTCAATATTTTGTTCTATTTTTAATGCCTTGTATAGCGAATCAAACATAAATGCAAAGATAACTAACTGTTATTATTTCTCTTTGATGTATCTTATGTATTTACCAGTCTTTGATATTAGCGTATATTATAGTGTAAGCCAGGTCACAGTAAACATTTATTTTATTGTACACTCGACAAAAAAAAACCATTGGAGCCATCCTTACATTGAAATTAAACTATATAACTATCGACAGGGGAGTTACAATACTTTTTTTTTGTTTACAGGTTAATTACGAAGTTAGTTATGTTGATGATGATAAAATTTGTGGTATGGGACTATTGTTGTGGAAGTAACTTGATGACGAGAGAAGCAGCAGGAGTGGCATCGATATTAAAGTTTACCCAAATCATCATTCAGTATTCGTGACCAAATGTTGTGTGTACAGTCACAATCAAATATCCACCGACACTTTCCTTCCATCGTGGTAAATATCATAATAATAAAGAACAACACGTGTATGATTTTGCAGCACCTCATAATAAAAAAATGAGGGGGTTGCTCCTCAGGGAAAAAAAAAATAAAAAAAAATGACAAATCTTAGCTCCTCCCAAAACGCCAGATTGACAAGTTAATGCCATAAATAACGCCAACTTAACTACTCGACGCCAAAAAACGCCAAATTAATAGAACAAAACAACTCTAACTTGACAACTCAACAAAGACTGTGCTTACTACACACACACAAACACATACACACACACACACACGTCCAGTAAGCAGACAGGACGTGCTGACCGATCTCTCTCTCTCTCTCTCTCTCTCTCTCTCTCTCTCTCTCTCGTCAAGGTTAGGAATTATTCTAGTATGTTGAAGGAGTAATTTGGTTGGTTTGTTGATGTGCACCAACCAACACGTTCGAATCTAACCAATCCGTGACGAACGTGCATGTGCAATATAATCATAACGGTTTATTATAATTATGTGGCGTCTAGGTTGCATGGTTTAGAAATGGCAAGGTACATAGCCACACTAATGCCTTGGAAACACACTATACACACGATAATACAGAAATACATACTGAGTTACAACTGTATACATGTATAATAATGTAGCGTCGGTAAGTTGGTTTAAAAAGGGCCTTGTGGTTGTGTATGAGACTTGGTGACTTCTGATTCCTCCTGACTATACCACGAAACAAGCTCTTTCTGTAGAGATGGTGTTTCGTGGCAATGTTTGAAGGACTCGTTAATCTCCAATATTCTGACTACTTCATGGGGTCCCTTAGAATAATGGTATGGTTAGTTTGGTCTCATAAAATGGCGGGGAAACGTATCTAGGCTATACCACACACGATAACACAGAAATGCACATTGAGCTACAACTGTTATGTATAGTAATGTGGCGTTGATAAGTTGGTTAAAAAAAAAAATGGTATGGTTAGTTTAGTCTCACAAAATGGCGGGTAAACGTACTTAGGCTATATATACCGAACACGATAACATAGAAATGCATATTGAGTTGAGTTACAGCGTTAGACAGACAGACAGACAGAGCAGTTTGGGTGTTGTTTGTTATTCATGTTGATGAAGATTTTGGTGAGGCTACTGATTCCTCCACTCTACACCGAGTAACTTCACGTTGCTTCAGTATACACGAGTCCAAAGTGGTTCGTTTCTTGGCATAATGTGTTGGAATATCCTTTTTATATTTTTTCAGAACACACACACACGCACACACATACATACATACACAGAGAGAGAGAGAGAGAGAGAGAGAGAGAGAGAGAGAGAGAGAGAGAGAGGGGGGACAAAGAGTTATATAAAATGACCTTGAATGCGATTGACCCAGTTGTCGTGGTATTAGGTGAGGTAGCGTGACCTGAACCCTCCTCCTCCCCCATTCCTTCACTCCTCCCCTTCACTCCTTCCTCTGTCAACCTCCCCTTCCTCTCCCCCACAACCACCCCACCTCTGCATTACACAACAGACAGACCACACCCTCTTCTCCCTTCCCCCCATCCATAAAACCATATTCTACCAATCCCTTCCTCGGCTTCCCACTACCTACATTCCTGTTTTCAATTCTCCAGTAGTCTCTCCTTCCCTTCATGCTTGTTGTCCATCCTATCTATCTAATCCTATCTACCTAATGTACTACCCTACCTACCTACCTACCTACCTACCTACCTACCTAATTACCTACCTACCTACCTAATTACCTACCTACCTACCTCCCTCCCTCCCTCCCTTGTATACTTTCTCCTTCCTACACTCACTCATCTTCATCCCCTTCTTTCCTTCCTTCCTTCCTTTCTTCCACCACATTAGCTCATCGACACACCCCAACACATACATACATACATACACAGCCCCATGACCCAAAATAGCACAATACAATACACGCCACATATTCCCCTCAATAATTCAGTCACCCAGTGTTATGTTGTTATCTAACATTATATGACTCTCATGGATGATGTACGAGTACCTAGTTAGATATTGTGTGTGTGTGTGTGTGTTCTATGACTCGTGTGTAATGTATATGTAACGTACGTGTGGTTTCCCTTGTCTGTGTGTGTGTGTGTGTGTTCGTTCTATAACCCATATTATGTAACGTGTGTGTGTGTGTGTGTGTGTGTGTAATGGTACTTAACTTTGGTTCCCCATGTTGTCTGTTACCGTCTATTATAGTACCGTAAACCTCCTTCCGCCGCTGACCTTCACAGATGTCCTGTACCACATCCTGTCTGTCTGTCTGTCTCTCATTCCGTTTTTCTCTTAAATTTCACAGCCAATCTAAAGTCTCTCTCTCTCTCTCTCTCCTCTCTCTCTCTCTCTCTCTCTCTCTCTCTCTCTCTCTCTCTCTCTCTCTCTCTCTCTCTCTCTCTCTCTCTCTCTCTCTCTCTCTCTCTCTCTCAATATATATATATATATATATATATATATATATATATATATATATATATATATATATATATATATATTATATATATATATATATATATATTATATATATATATATATTCCTAATAATCTTCGTTTGTAGGTGTCCGTCTGTTCATCTAGACTCTGCACAACTAAATTTAAACGCATTGAGCAAAAGTTTTGTCCGCAAGAGGGAGAGAAAGCGTTGATAGGAGACACCGACCTCCTAAGTAAAGATGATATTATAACACCAAAATTCTCCGATTCTGGGCGTACTGAGTATTCCAACATTATGCGAGGCAGGTTACACAGAGGGACACCTAGAGGATATAGCGGGTTATCTGGCCGTGATACGCTGCTACATACGTGGATAATTATTATGAAAATGGAGGTGAACTCGCTCTTGGAAGTAATTAGCAGAGACTTTGTAATTAAAATGTTTGTGGGTCTGAGTCACAGTGGCACAGCTGTGATGATTCTGTATAATAATAGTACCTCGTAGATAATAAGTATATACTGTATATAATTAGTGTTTATTCTGATAGCTATTTCTCATTATAATAGAAAATTGAGTGTAGGAGGAATGAGGAAAGTGCCTGGTTGTGAAGGGGTGTGGGGTGTGGGGGTTGTTGCTGACTGCGGTACTGAGATCATCATGAGTGGTGGGGGGCTTCGTAGCGTGCAACACGACACTTATTATTCCACCACCTCAGTTCTCTGTAGCAGAAGAGGGGACACAGAGGCTTGGAGTGGGGTTGGGGGGTGGGGAGGCATGGACACACTCACATCAGCACCATTTGACAGTTATTTTCATTATAATTCGTGAGAGAGAGAGAGAGAGAGAGAGAGAGAGAGGAGAGAGAGAGAGAGATGTAGGTATATGCATGCTCTAGTCTTAGAGTGATTATTATATCCTCAAATACCAATAAACCTTGAAGACCACATATCAACTGTCATAACCACATGATTATTTTCTCACGCAAGCAAGCAGGCAAGCACTCACCTTCAGCTGTGACCTTCATGTGCTCGAGCGACTTGCACACGTTCACACACAGTACGATGTAAAATACGAATGTAGTACTTTGTTAGAATGTTAAGGGGATAGCACAGTGTTGGTAAATCTGGAGCAGCTGAATCCTCCAAACTATTCCAAGCAACAGACCACCATTATTTTTGTTAATCTGGTCCTGTTTCCCGGCATATTTGGAGGACACAAGACTCTCCAAATGTACCAAAAGTGTATCCTCCCCTTAAGGGGTATATATTATAGAGAGCTACTAATTCTTCTAAACACTAGCAGAATACATGCTACGGTACCTCACTGCATACACCCACAATAAAACAAGCCCCCTCCCTAACACAGGTAGGGCTAAATTCTCTTATGTAATTCTTCCTGGTCTGTTCAAATCTACGGCTGGGAAATGATAAATACAATAACTCGTGCTATACTGTACAGTGAGTCGGTTTAGATAGAAGGTATAGGATGAGTTATACATGATTGTTTATTCTTATTTAAAGCTGAATATCGTGTGTTGTTAGCCTCCCTTATCATCCCTCCTTCCTTTCCATTTTCACTCGCACCTTTGACGCTAGGCTGTGTGGTAAGTATATGAGAGAGAGAGAGAGAGAGAGGAGAGAGAGAGAGAGAGAGAGAGAGAGAGAGAGACGTAGGAGAAGATAGGAGAAAAAATTAGAAGATAGGAGAGAGAGAGAGAGAGAGAGAGAGAGAGAGAGAGAGAGAGAGAGAGACGTAGGGGAAGATAAGAGAACAAAATTAGAAGATAAATGTGGAGAGTGAATGGAAGGAAATGTTTGTGTGTAATATTTGTTGATAAGATTCAATCAAGTGTCTTTCTTTCATTTACCAGATGCAGGAGTTTGGATCGTAACTGTCTGTGTAACCAACTGTGCAAGTGAAGGGATCAATTAGTACAGACCCCTCGATAAAATTCTTGACTTTTTCGGCAGATGTAATGCAAATTCAATACAAATTAGACCACCAAATTTTTAAACAACCTGGTACTAATCTTCATCTTGTAAATATTGGAATGTACTACAGTCGCGGTCAATAATAATCATACACATTTGGCTATCTCACAATTTACTGTCTAATGTTTTCACGTTCACATTTATGATGTTATTGTTTAAAGTAATGCGTAGCTGCTTGTAGTAAATTAAAATATGGTAGTTAACCTATTTGTTGGAAAGTTTATCATCGAAGGAACAGAGGGAAGCTGTCAAACTCTTACGTGAGTTACCCCTATATGATTATTATATTTGACCGTGACTATATGTAGCCTACGCGAATCGTGTATGTATCGAGAAGGTAAACAAACGGTGTAGCCTACTTTGGATAGGAAAGAAAACAAAAACGGTGTAGTCTTCTTTGGACAGGAAAGAAAAAAAAATACTCATAAATAAAATATTTGGTTTTGGGTGAGGTCACTGAGGTGTGTCGGAATGGCACACCTGATACAGTAACACAGGTGTCTAGTGAAGGTTAAGTTATCTGTATTTATACTGCCATGGTCAAGTCTGGCAATACTTTTACTTTCATCCATCTTTCCCACTTATTGATATACATATATATTTCAATGAGCGAATTTAAGCTAAATTGAACATGATTTTTTGGGTCTGTAGCTCGTTTTATTTCACAGATGAGGTCATTAATGCTTGCTTCATATCTTTAGTCCTCACCTTCCTTAATATTGATTAAGAAAAAACAAATACT